>CAWUHX010000220.1:0-164180 GCA_963922205.1 Romanomermis culicivorax | reverse complement strand
AGCAGTGGTATCAACGCAGAGTACTTGATGCTTAACTGGATATATAGCTGATTCACACTAGTTGGAATAGAAAACAAACAGGAATGCACCGAGTTGGATAATAAATGCATTCTAGTAAAACTATATATAACCAGATGATTCTAGTGTTCTCTGTTTTTTATCATGTCTAGAATCTGAAGAATTTTAATTCGGAAAAATGCTCAAATAAAAGCAGGTAGAAAAATATAAAATGTAAGAGTTTGCACTAGAAACTTTGGCTCAGTGCCCTTCAACGTATACAATTGGCAGACAATGCTGAGCTTGATATTAGACTTCTACAAGAGCAAAAGCATCAAGAATCTTACGATTTCTTCCAAATTCTAAAATCGTCTTCGTAGACTTGATAAACTTGATAAAAGCGGGTACAGATCAACAGCCGTCGATGAAGTGAATCACAAAACATGGTTTCAAACGTTTCACTCTCATTTGCAAGTGACCCTCTTTTATACTGTAGTTCCGCAAACTGAGAAATTCTAAACAGCGTTGCCAATTTCCACACTCCATTTTTTATACCAGATGGTAAAACATAGAAAAAACACTGGTCTTTGTGGCCACACAAATACACACACTTCCACACCGCCACAGTAAAACAAAAGTGAATTTTTTAACATCCTAACCGGCGACTATATAGTAGCCGGAAAAAATTAAAATGACCGAAAAGCAGCATGGATGGCGGTGTTAGCCACCGGGACTTGGAGGGCCCGGCTTGGAGACGTCCAGCCGGTCGTTAAACAACGGCACACCGAAAAATAGAATTTTTTTATGGTGCTTGAAAATTTCATGTGAAGGAGGTGGAAATTTGGCTCACAATGAAAAGCTTTTTTTCTAGGGATGAACAATGATTTCCGCGGAATTCTTAGAGCAATTAATCTTTCGCCAACGGAAAAAAGGGGATAAAGTGGGATTTGTGCGACTCAGTTTCGAATTTTCAACAATGAGTGAAAGTTCGGTAGGGATTTTGCGTGAAGAAGCACCACAATTGACAAAGACAGGTTTAAGCACCTAAAATCTGAAGTAAGTATACATAATAACTGCTATTCAGTATTGCGACAAACTTCCAAATCCTCCAGTAAGATCTAGAAACTAAAAATCCCAGACAAGCAGACCAATAAACAAAAAGGTGCTGGTACCGGACACAAGAGCTCCAGAGAGAGAGAAAGAGATTGACCATCCAGTCTTCTTCCCGGACGACTGAGCCCTTAATGTCCTCCTCATTTTTACTCCCCCAATCATAATCATAATAGCAATAATAATGCTTGTACTGCTAGGTACTAAACAAGATGATGATTTCTTGTTCTTGGCACACACCATGTCTCGAAAAGCAAAGCAAAGCTCAAGTCTGGAGGATCTATCATCTATGCCAACTGTTCCATGGATATAATGATGAAAAATAAGCTGAGAAAAATCTTGTTATTTTGACCAACGATGAAAAATTGACCAGGGAGGGAAAATTTGAACAAATTATACAATATAGATGCAATAACCATGTTAATGACCATACATTGTTTGTGCAAGGAGAAAACTGATGGCAAGGGTGCTAGCACCCATCGCGTATCTATTGTCCCATTGTATCGTTTGTCTTTCTGTAACGATTGTGCCACCGAATTTTTGACGGGTGTATCGACTGTTCTACCAAATAATTCCATGGTCATTTCTCAAGCGTTCATAGACAGAATTTATTGATCATTGTGTAACCAAAATCATTGCGCTTAAAGTTCCACAATCTGTTAATCAGGAAACTCAAAATGCAAAATCCAAAGTATCATATTGATAGCGATTCTTACTATAATTATGTAAAATTCGCAATAACAAAAAGTAGAACTCAGGCTAATTTATGTGAAGTAAAAACCTGTTGGGAACTTTAACGACTATCAGCACAACTGATCTAGATAATCAGTATCAGTGATATTATTGAGTCATTCAGCTGATCGCACTAATATATAATAAGTAGCGAATAGTTTATTTTAAAGAATCTGAATTTCTCAACAAATAGACATTTTACAAAGCCACATAGTTGCCACATGCAACAATGCCACACACCTATTTGAAAATGGTGGGACTATCAATGGAATAGTGCGATCGATATAATAAGACAAATCATACAGTTTAGGACTAATCTGATTTAATCTGAAGCTCGCTTTGAAACCACATTAAAATAAAAACTGGGTCGAAAATTACTATATTAAACATAGGAGACAAATTAAAAGTTTTGTAAAATGACATTGATTTTTCTATAGACCAGCGATTCTGATAACCTCAAAAGCTTCAAATTAAAATCGAACTGTTTATTGCCGACAGACTGACGAAATAATAGTTTTTCATGCTTCCATGCAAATCTACATGGATTCAAATTCATAACTTATTCCATCTCATCTCAGAGTTTAAGTGCAACGTTTAGTCAGAAAAACGAAATATGTTGCCCTGACGTCAGTAAGACAAATAAGCGAATGTTGAAGGAAAGTTTAATGTTTTATGGTTCAAACTTGATCGTCATCTGAGAAGTGTTCTAGTATTCTTAACAAAAGCCTCAGGATTTTGCAAGTAGTTCCGAGCCAGCTGATATCACAGTTTTGTACGAGCATACAACTAAGTCATCCAGAGCGAGAAGAATCAGACAAACAAAAACTTCAATCGTTTCTATACATAAACACTCTATTTGTTATCCGTATTATTTGGCGATTGAGTTGAATATCAGTGAGGTTTACGTGGAGATGAGCAAGCAGGTAAGTCATGTTGAGTAGAATTTGTATAAAAATCGGGAAAATATGTAGCGTTAGTATGATCCATGTTCTTCTTTTTGTATTTCTACTATAAAGGGAAACATCGTGATGTGAAAATTTACAAACTGCTGCAAATACGGTTTACTAGTGTAGGAATGGAAGTATGTCTGACTTATAATCGACAGATTTTCACTACAACAATTATTCTGATATTAAACCACATCATTACTTTCTGTATAACTTCTTTAATATTGTGAAATGAAAATTTGAGGAAAGATGACGTCAACATGGGGCAGATTTTTTGCAGGAAATTAAGTCCTCAAATGCAAAAACATGATGTTACACTAAGTGTTACCAATATCAATTTGGTATCAGTGAATAAATCTCGACGAGTTCTTTTTAAAAAATACACTTCTCACGTTAGGATGGTAATTTATGAACAAATTACTGGGTTTCAATGTTACAAAACTCGAAACAATGGAAATCGAAACCCTACAAATGAGCGGAAAAAAGCGTCAAGCATTTCCTCGCGCGATAATAGCTGCCAGAAGAATGAAAAAAAGCCTGTAGGAAGGGAAGGAGAAAAACGAAAGCTTATACCATAACGCAGTATAGACAAAATGAATGATTAATTAATAAACTCGATGGGATGGCAACAGTGGAAAATTGCCGGACAAAAGGACGATGAGTGGGTGTGCGTGTGAAACATTTGTGCTAGCATACTAAACACACAAAACGCCTTATCAATGCTAGCTTCGGTATCACACAAAAGAAAGGGGACACCATGGTCCATTGTGATATACATGCTTTTTAGCTTATTTTTGTGATTGTATGTGCCTGAGAATGGGAGTGACACACAAGCATAACACATGCTCGAACGCAACAAAAATCCATGTTCCGCTTTATTATAGTCCTATTGTTATTACTATTCTTGTCCAAGAAACAGCTAACATTAGTTTTGGCGATAGTAGATAAAGGGGCTCAAAGAAAAAAAATTATCAAAAATCCGAGAATGCCCCGCGGTTGCACACACGAACCAGTCCCTTTTATCACGTACAATAGGAAATATGGGTAAATAAGCCGCGGGGTGTCTTTTGTGTCCCCAGAACAACCGCGGTCGCCCACACGTTGAGAAAAAATCCATCTCTTTCATTCTTTCTCATTCTCTGCTTCAAATCCTTCTATTCTTATCTCCTTTGTTAAGCTGCTCTAATAAGATCCACGTTGTTTACCATAAATTGTATGCAAATTAGATGACCAACGGCCATTAGCTATATATTCAAGGAGGCCAACAATGATCGATCGCCCACAATAACGGTCATCATCAAAAAAATATATTTGGGCTTGGTCCTCCACCATCCACAAAAAAAAACAATGAACAGCTTTTCGTTGTGAAAAAATTTATAGCTCGCAGAGCACGTTATAATATGAACAACACTACAAATATTTGACTATTCCTTACATGTGAAATCCGTACCAGTTAGCGAGCGTGAAAAATTTCATAACACCATCAATGAATACAGTATGCTATGGGGGCTTCGTGATATTTGCTTTTTGAACAATGAAAATGAAACAAAGTTTTGTGCGATTTTTACCCTTGTCAGGTCGTGCATCAAGCTTAAGTTACGCATTATATACAGTTTACTTTTGTAAATTTTTCAACTTATTGAATAGAAAAATGTTCAATCGTCAACAGTTTACAATGAAAATTTTCAGCATTGGTTCAAAAGTTCAAAAACAGCTATCATATCGACAAACTAAGATAATGTAAAATCAGTTGCAACTCTATCAACATTGTATACTTTTGAACCAAAGTTACGTGAATTGGAAGCATCATGGAGCGGCGAATAAGATATTCAAAACCGCTTATTGAAAGTTCAAAGGAGGAAGTGAGCATGCACATACTGCTTCACAAAAGCGCTGAAAAGGATGAAACTATGGCTAGAGCACCGAAGGTCATTTTTTGATTGCGGCTCGCGCAGCTATAGTCTGCTTTTTATAAAATGCTTCTACATTGACAAATGACATAAAACAAGTATCGCCCACAAAGTCTTTTATGCAAAAATTTTATTGTCGTTTCAAGAAAAACGGACCGTAAAGTCGAAACAAATTATAATTGAAACATCATTTATGGTGTACAGTTGCAGGCAAAGAAAATCAAGAGGGTTTTTTCCGATAAGAAAAATAAACACAAGTTTCATGCCAGATAGTAATCGATAGTGAGGTTGCTTTAATAAGCAAATTTTGTGCGGACCAGTCATCGAAATTTGAGTTATAGCTTATCCAGAAGAGATCAACGAGAATATGAAATTACATTGAACTGGTGTAGTTAAGGTACAGATGACTTTTATTTTTCCGACACTGAATTTTAAGAATTTTCAATAATGGCAGCGATGTCGACCTGGAAGTTCATCAAGTGTGGGAATCTATGTCATTGAGAGAATCAGCCGAACAATAACGATGAGGCGTTAAAGCATGGTTCTATCTATATGAGGATCACATGGATGCTGTGCTGTTGTATGATGATTAAGTTGCTATCCACAAAAATGACAGGTACGGTTCCTGAAATAGTCGCTGCGTCATCAATCTGATGATTATATGATGCTCAACAGTAATTTCCACTCAACCAGAGTGTTTTTTATGAAAGTTTTAGTTCAGGAATATGATTTCTAAAATCACCAGCAATAGAATTTTTTTCTTTTATTTTCAGGAGAAGAAAATCTAGGCAGAATCAATTGTAAAGTAGGTCAAGATTGAGTCTGCCAAAAAATTGACAAAATCTCTGCCGTGAAATAGGAATGTTTCAGTAGGAAAAAATGATTTCTTTCTTTGAAACTCACCTAACTGATAGAGTGTAGGCCTCGAGAATATGATACATTTGATCAAAATCGTCCGATTTTATAATGAAAATATTCAGGCAATAAACTATGAAGAACTTTATACGAAGGAATCCGTCTTAGTACAATAGTTTTGAATAAGGATAGCACATGATCTGATTGTCAAGATAATGTTCTTTTGAGCCTAAAATAACTGTGACGTTATGTTAATGGTTGACTTACAACACCTTGGAGAGGCTGTGACGCAATTGTCTATCTTGAAAATACGTGTCGAAAACAAAAAATGAACAGCATAAGTTTTTGCAACAGAGATGATCCTGTCTGAAAAACTCAAAATGAAATATGAGAAAATCGGAAAAGCATCGAGCCGCCAACTTCTTTTAATCGAGGTAGATTAGAATGAAAAAACTGTGGCCACTTCGGAATTTTTTTTTTATTTCCTGAAATAGTAGATACCATTTGTGACTGGAAAAGCTATGAAATTTTGATTTCGATGAGAAAAATGAGGAAAAGTCTAACATCACAATGACTGGCAAGAATGTGAGAAAAGAAAAAAATTCGTGGTGCAGGGTACTTCGCGAGATTTGAAATTCTCTTGCAGACGTCAAGTTTCGTAATACATTAATATCATGCTACCAAACCTACTACTGAAACTACAAATGAATAAAAAAGCAAGCCTTACAGCACTTAACACAAACATTTCACAAAAACCATCCTGATTCATAATGGCTGACTTTCCGGAGCACTGTAAGCATAGCTGGCAAAAAAGTCGATAACAATATTTTTAGTTGTTCGGGCATCGTTGAGAAAACAAAGACCTTTTTCATTTGCATGGAAAACAATCACCATGCCAGTTTTTTGGAGAGGCTTTTTAATGCAACAATCAAAAATTGTCACGTTGCGAAATTGGGGGCTTCTGCAAGCCCTCAAACTGTTCAATGTTGATAGATTATGCTGTAATCATCCTAAACTTAAAAAAAAACTCTCGAAGAATCTCTTCAAGACACTATGAATCGTGGACTATGTGATGATTAATGAATACTTCGTTTTAAAAGTCTATTTTTGATGTTTACGCAATAGATCTGGTTTTTGAAACAAGAACGATGAAGAAACAAAGAACTTGTCATTTCAAAGGAAGAAGATGCTACTCGGCAGCAGTCAGTAACATTATCTTATCTCAATTTTTTCTGAAATCACAAATCAACCCCAAAATATATTTCAAACCTAGCACAAAAATGACATATATGAGAAAATCAAACAATTTGAAAAAATTCGATGGAAAGATAAAAAATTGAAAATTCAAAAGATTGGTGTGAAAATTTGGTCATGAAGCTGCTTGTAGGTTCATGGAAGAAGCAAGCTCATCATGACAAAAAACACGTGTAGAATTTTCAACAATCTCGAAAATCGATACAGGCTACAAAAGACAACGAGGCCTTTGATCTTTACATATAACACGTGTATGGTATATCAATAGCAACAGCAGAAAATATCAGAAAAAACATAAAACTTGGGCCACTTAATCATATTCAAACAAAAGATGAGGAAATAACAAAGACTTTTAGTTTGCTTTGATTTTACTCGCTTATGTTATGAAACACTTTTGTTCGCATTGAGCTCCGCAATTTCGTTTTGTATGAACAGTTTTTCATGTTCTTTGTCCAACTTCTCAGTTAGGTTTATTCATATCATTTGTCCGTTCTTTTTTTCTATGCATTTTTACTAATAATTTGTATTCGTTTTTTCTATTCTTCATTATTTATTTGATTTCATCAATAATTTTTTTCTACTTGTATGGATAGCACCATGGGTGCGAAGTTGAGACGGGCGACAAAGTAAGACCGTATTAAACTTGATCACTTCTCATAATTCCAACCTTTGATATATTATTAGATCAATAGCAACTGTGATGTCCATTGCAGATAAACAAAGTAAAAGTAAACTAGGGAGAAAAAGTTTCATCTAATTACAAATGTAAAATAAAATGATGATTGAAACACAGAAAGACAAACAAAAAGTACAATGTTCATGGACATTAATTGGTAGAAGTAAGATCTAAATCATTGTCCAACCAAATATGATTCACTGTTCACGAGATCATTCGATGTGAAAAAGTGGCAGTCGAGAAAATAGAAATATACCATGATTTTGTAGGTACCGAAAAACATCACTTGAATTTTAACACAATTTTGGCAAATAAATGCCCAAAACGTTTTGGCACATTTGACCAAAAAATTCTCATGTTTTCAAAGTTCGATTGAGTTTTACAGCTTTTTCTATCAAAAGAGTACAATTTTTGACTTTCACGTGTTTTACAAAGTTACTGATGAGAATAATCATCTTCATTGTGACTTAAATTAATTACCAGACATGTTTCAGCGTGGGGAATCATCAGACGAATCTAAGAAACTCCTTTGGAACGTAATGCCGTTTTTTACGTGTCATACAATGCTCTTTGATCTGATACAGGGACACAAGAATATTAAATGGCGTTTAACAATCAAATAAGTTGTGACCCCAATAACGAGTCCCTGCAAGCATATATACACAGCATTGAAAATTTGGGGAATCAGATTGACATTTTTTTCAAAAGTGCTCAAAACTCAGTCTAAATTGATCAGAATGTTTTAATACTTCGTTTGATGTTTCTTAGCGTGCTACTTCAGTTCCAGCAAAAAACTAAATTTTTACATGAAGTTTCCGAGTCTTCATATGATTAAGTCTCTGAAAAGAACCGAACTAATTTAAAATCATATTCATTTTATGCTTAATATATTTGTGACATTTATTGGGGAAAATTTACTTCTACGGTTCATGGTATAAAATGGTATAAACCCAAATAATCCCATGGTAAAAATCCCAAAAAATTCTTCTGCTAAGGAAGAAGGGTTTGCCAGGGTTCAATACCCAGGTTTCAAAAGAGCAACCGAAAATGAAAAAATACAGTCAAAAACGCAGTCGGGTCTATAGCGCGGAAAATACAACAGAATACTCTAATGAGAACCATTTGTACAAAAGACGATAATGCGGGTAAATTAAAATAATTTGATTTCTTGCTAATTACTACCTCGCTTGCTTAGGAGAAAGATTTTGATCTACGACGAATTTTTTATAAGCAAATTTTTCTATAATGTTTATTGTATCAAATAAAAGTCAAATTATGTAAATCAAACCAAACGCACAGTATTTTTACGCTTCGATTTTTTGAGAAAGAATGTTTGCTTCGAATCACAACTGCCAGCCAGAAACAGAATACGATGTTTCAAGTTTGAAAAGGTAATTTGTGTGGTCCACACGTTTCAAATGGGAGAAATTTTATATGTAGTCCAATACAGGACAAGCACGGCATGATCATGACGATGCAGCTCAGTATTCTTTGTCGAGGAAAATGTATTGTTATCTCAAAAGATATCAACCTCGAGATTTCTAACAAAATCATTTTAAATAATTTATTTCCGCAGTGAAAATGTCTTATTGTACTACTCCGGGTAAGCCGTATCGACATCAAACATAGTTTTAATCATGATGACAGAACAGTCAATGCCATAATATAATTTGATCTTATGATTTCTATGATGAAATACTCTTTTTTGTAGAAGAATTTGCATATTAACACAAATTTCGCAAATGAATACATGCAATCTGCTTCAATGCAGTCTGTTCCGGTTTTGGACACCAATTCTATCCCTTAGATTTCATTTTCTGAAACATTCTAAAAATTTTAGCTATGCTTCCGAAATTCTGAACTACCTTTTTTAAGCTCGCAGCGATTATGAAAGCTAGTCGATCAGAGTCCACCGTTAACATAATCTATTGTCCATAGCACGAAGAGACCTAACCTGAACATCTCCTATTATTGTCGTATCAGTCCCAATTTAGAAAGCTTATTAGATCTAGCGCTCAATTTCGATCACCGTTTCACAAACGTGACAGTTAGAACAATGGCGGCCACTGTGCGGTGTGTCAGACCCTTTTTTTCTCTTATCTGACCACATTCACAAAAGAAGGGGGTGTTTGTGTAGAAAAGATAGCAGTAGTCAAGTCAAATTAATAGCGCAATTGACGACCCCGGGCACAAAAGAGAAAAGACAAGCAAGCACATGATATATGTACAGTATACGAAGCCGAATAATAACATGTATACAATGGGCACATGAAACTCTCTAACATACATAAAATCTATACGACCGGCATCAGAAGGAGCACGGTTCGTATATGCAAATTAAGTACATTAATAAAAGTGGGAGTAGAATCTTCAGGCGAATGAAGAAATGGAAAGACAATTGTTCTCCGTAAAAATCCTGGAAATATGGAGAAGAAAATAGAGAAAAGTGCAAAGAAAACATAACGCCAATTGAGCGTTAATCAAGATAAGGAAAAGAACGATGACAATCTTTGGGGGCAAGTTTGACAAGTTGCAGATTGGAGGACGTACGTATATTGTGCGGTTACAAAAATGGTCCAATCTACATAAATTTGATCGAGCAATTATACCTTACAGTAACAAAAGCGTTCCATGTGGGAATTTGATGATTTAGTTAGTTTTGGAGTTCTTATTTAGATACTTGAATTCAACAAAAAAGTAATGATAGATTTGAAATATCAGTCTTCTATCAAAAAGTAGCCGAACTTATAAACTAGAATTACTTATTTTTTCTTGAGAAAACGATATTTTGTTAATTGGAGAAATGAAAAGCCCGAATATTACTGTATGTATCAGAAATATTCATCATAATTTCCGTATGTCCGAATTCGACTCTTGAATTGCACTCCACATGAACCAGATTATAACATCCTGCATGCATTGTTGATTTAATTTATTTGATGATATATATTGAAACTCATTCAGTTCGTCAGTAAAATCAGCTTCCTCTTGGCGGAAGGATTTCCAGGTGAAAATGTGCACATCACGAACATGGAGTCAAATTTTCATGACTTGAGTAATGAACATGAAGTATAAACACTTTGTTGTCCATTGAAGATTCACAAGGCTTTCAAAGGCATATTTTTAAGTTATACTGAACATTTTTCATTTTGATTGTGTTATATCCACGGAATTATGAGCTTCATATCACTGGAAGTCACGGTTTATAGGAGTACTTTAATGAAATTTGGTTCAAAAATACATAACATTGATATCTAGTGTGCCCTTTTCTTGCGTATCATTGACTTTACTCGAAAGTGCTATAGATTTTAAGATGTTAATTTGCTTATTTGCTCAAGCTAGTTGTTCAGTTATAAACTTAGCATAATCATTCATTAGCTACAGTAAACTGCATCAAGTACAGTGGTCCAACTTTTACAAGACGTGCATTGCATGAATTGATTCTTTTTTAATGAATACTACAGTAACCGAGAAGGAATTGCGTCATCTTGCAAAATTCGCATCACTCAAAAAATACTGTTCCAACTTTGACCAGTAGTTAAGTTTTGTTTTTGTGAAAAGCTCTGGAATTCGCAAATATTTTTTTTTGTTTGTGTGGAAGCTTTGTATGGAATAGTAGGCTAGATATGAGCAATAATAATGCGTCGGTTGTTGATGGTATGCGTTAAAACAAAAGGCCAGATTTTGTAAGCGGTGAAAAAGATAAGATCCCGACCTGTTATAAGAACCACAATCAAAAAACACTTTGCCGGGCAGCAAACGAGCCAGAAAACGGATATTAGTGCCTATTTAGTGCAGAAAATGCACGAATAAATGTTCAACGATTGTGTAATTTGGTAGTTCATGGATGAAATTGAGTCCAGTTGTCAAGAAATTAAGCATTTAATCAAGATGAAGATCAGAATAATCTACAGTTCTACAAAGACTCAGGAACTCTGTGTTCGATGAACATCCTGGTAATTATTGATAGAAATTCGCATTACAGCAGTACAATACAAAAATCATTGAAAATTCACGTGTTCTACAATGACTATTATAAATAGGTACGGGTAGAACGTAACACAAAATCTAGAGGTAATAAATGACTGTTGATTATTACAGAAATCGAATGGTAGTCTTAAAAACAGTCATGTGGTTTAACATCGAGTTACCTTGAACTGTTTATAAATTACGTAACAAATGAAAAAATAGCGGGGATTCTTTTGTTGAGTAAACTGAAAAACGCAGAAAATGAAACTGGGGAGCATTATTTAATATTTTCACACTTTTCTGCTAAGCCATTATGTCGCATAGGACTTGAATTTTTAAGACATATTCAACTAATATCTGAGAATATTTGCACTAATAAATTCTATTGTAAACGCTTTGGGTAAGCCATTCTGACGAAAATGCCGGTTTTTGATATTTCTGATATTCCCTACGTTTTGGGGAAAATAAACTGTAAAACGAACATCTTTATATCTAGCACCGATCCACGGTTATCGAGAAAATGGCAATGTAACCGCAGAAAATAAAACAAAGCTTCTCGAAGTGTGTGTATGCATAGAATAATGTATCTGACACAATGAAAGTTCATTTTCAGTAGAAAAAGCTTGATTAAATTTTAAATATTTATGAGCTTTGTTTCTGCAGTTACGCTTATAAAATACAGTATACATAAACATACATATGCAACGTACAATAATAGATCGGCTCGGCGGGGCATTATTATGGTCAGGATAGCACAAAAATGAAAAAGCATATATATATATATATATACGTATGATGGCATAAGCTACAAAAGTTATAAACTTCAGACGGAGCACATTTGCATATTATTGTACTCGGGCGCCCTCTAGGCTAAACGCGCATAGAAAATATAATTTTTCGAAAATTGAAAGTGCATTTGTTCTACTGTTAGTCTATACTGCGCCATGGTCACTTTTCTTTAATCAATTGGATTATTCTATTATGCATGAGTTGATATTCGAGCTTTTATTGTCCAGGCCGCAAATTCATGCGTGAAAATGAACAAAATCATGTCAAGCATGCCATTCTTGAGACAACTCGCCATTTATGAACTTGGAGAACTAAATTGTTTAAATTCTATTCTTTGATGAACTACAATTGGGAAACAAAAAGATTTAAGTATATCTGACTTCGCTGTTTACTGTACGTTTAGGTAATAATATATAGTGACATTTACATACTGAACTGTGTCTTATGACATGTCCTATTATCGTATCTATGAATAGAAAATACAGAGGGAGCATCGAAACGCAAAGACATTCATAGGCAGATAGTAAACCTGCATTGTATGTCTACGTTTTGCTTCTCCCAAGCTTTGACCCTGACTGCTTCACAGTCGACATCGTTTATGCAAGAGGTATATTGTTTGCATGTACACCTTTTTGAGTTGGGAGACTCATTTGGAAGAAAATGGTACTTAGCTGTTGTTGACTCTTCGTTCTTAATGAACTATTGATTCTCAAATGTTTCATAGAAATTTGAATTCTACCGTTTCATGTTGTTCTGGTCGTCTCAGAATGAATAATTAGGGGATTATTTCCGGATGATATTATTATTGTGGAATGCACAGAACTTATTTTTGCAGACAGAAGCGACTCAGATACAAATTACTTCACAAAGATATTACTCAATCAATCTTCGTTTCTTTTAGAGCCCAGTTGCATAAACATCCCCTTCGTGAAAATGACAATTTCAGCCAACTTAAAATTTAAAAACGCAATAAATTAAAAATCAAAATCTAAAAAACGCAATAAATCCAATATAGGAAATCTGAATTTGAATCGGAAAAACTCATGGAATCTGGTCGAAGGGGCTTTCTTTCCGAAGGGACTGTTTATGAAACTGGGCCCACATCTCTCTGCATTTAATGAGGATTTCCTATAAGTTGAAAGTTTCGAGCAATTTCGAAAAAAATTACAAGAAGTTTTGAGTTATCAGGAGGAATGCCGACTTTTTGGTATTCAGTTAGCAGTTAGTGGAAGATGTTACAACGTTTCACAAAGCATAATGGCTGATATACCATGGGGAACCACAGTCTTATTCGTTCAAGTCAAAATCTAAGATGCAATAGAAAATAAAGGTCATGAAAATCATATAAATTTGTATGGCGTGGTCTAGATCCTGTCGGCTGTTTACATCTGATTTGTAGATTCAAATTTTTCGAACACTCACAAGACCTCCTGTCATCCTCATATGATCAGATTCGTATATGATAACCAAGAATCATATGAAATGTTTATGATCTGGCAACTGTGTGTCGATTCACTACTATGACATTTCATTCACTAAATAGATTCAGCCAATGTCTTTTCAAGTGGAATATTGATTCAGATAATTGTATTTCATACACTCCGATTCATACCCTCCAAATATAAACATAAATACATAATGTCAAAAATTTTTAATCAGAAAGCCATAAAATATCTCTTTTTGATCCCGCGTTCCCAAAAGATGTGGATGATCATCTTGGAAAATCAAGTGTATCATAATTTTAATGGATCAGCTTGACCATTAGCGCCGGTATTCGGCAGCTCATTCATTCAAAGTCAATTGTTAAGTTATTATGCCTTGTCTCTGGAGTCGAGCAGAAGTGACACATCGTCAAACGATGGTTTCGTAAATTTTACCAACACGACATTACGCATTTCTCAACTTTTTTCTGGATAAATGTTCTGCCAGAAACTTTTCGAACGAATCAATGATCATTTTTTATTCATATTTATCTTTACAGAAAACTCTTGCTAATTAGAACATGAGAATGGCGAATTTATGCAATTTTTTCTTTTAATTTTCTCTGGCAAATTTTGTTAAATGCAGATGAAAAATTGATATTTTATGAAAAAAAACAAGGACTAAAGGAAGCAGTGGCTGAATGGAACCAATACAGTGGCTAAAATGAATAGAACCAACACTCCGGGTAAAAAAAAAATCACTGTATATCCAAATGGAAGCACTCGAAAAACACTTCGATCGCTTGAAAAAATTTTGAGTAATGTTCGTGGTGATTTAGCCTCTTAGCCACTATGTCTATGCAGCTATTTTTTGGCGCCGCCACCAGGTTTTCATAGGAACTGTCGATTCAGCCAGGGTCGCAATTCAGCTACCGAAGCTTTAGGCCGCTGTCCCATTTAAGCCACTGTTTCTCCTCCGTGAAATAACCAATTTTCCATTCTTATTTTTGATTACCCACACATTTTCTTGAGATACTGTGCAATGAAGAAATTCAAAAAAAGCATCATGCGCAGTACACATCTTGAATGTAAGATAAACCTAGAAATGTTTTAGAAGAATAGTCATGAATAAAAAACTGAGCATTGACCCGTTGTCCTGTCCATTTGATTTATTTCAATGACAGATGCAACGATGAGACAGAAGCAAGTTCAATCCGGAAATTTATGGCAAGCTTATTACTGTAATCCGTGTGAAAAGTCCGTTCATCCATCGGAAACAAAGAGACCGACTAATCATTTTCTTCAATAACGTGGTTGAATGCACTTTGTGCTGATAAGAGTTCTATCTAAATCAAAAAAGGAAGGTAAGAAGTTATTTCTTTGATTTTTTTCATGAAGAAATTCATGTTTTTTGCACAGCATGCAGTCGTTTTCTCCGTAAAAGAGCGTTCTATAAATCCACTATAGTCAAGTCTCATGAAAACACAAATATTCTATTATCATGGCCGTTGAGGACTTTTCATTTTTTGGAAAAGATCGCAAATGATACTTGATAAATGGAATAAATGTATGAGCCGTCGAAACGCTGATATTAATGGTCAAGCTGACCCCCTAGAAAGGGGTTTTAAAAATGGTCATCCACATACGGTGATTAGAAGAACAAGATACTAATAATCTTTTTCAACAAAAAACTAATGTGTAGGAGGGGTTAATTAGAGGAGTTTAGGCTTAATACGTCTTCGATTTTTTTGAAATAGCCAGCCTTATTCATAAATTCTTGACATTATCTTTACATGAAGTTATTTTTGATCATGATTCACTATGTACATACACACGTATCTGGATGTGATATATGCAGACTCAGTGGGTGAAATGATACAGTTAGCGGAAACGACACCGTAGCTGAACCGATAGTATATCTGAAATAGCCGTTACAGTCATCTGTAAACATAATACAGTACATAGCTCCTAATTACAATGACTATTCTGCAAAAGATGTGGTCGAAATTAGGCTGCCACGCTTCGGACAGTAATCCCGAAGTTGAAAAAATCCATGTGGTACCCACTTGACCACCGACTTTATGACGTAACGGGCCGTTATTTCAGATCCGGTTCAATTACCGTAACGTTGGACAATTGTACACACAAAAGCCCGTGATGATGAAAATAATAATAGGCCAACAAAAGTACAGTCAATAAACTGTCTCTATTGTTCTGCGTCCGCTTGGAGAGCGAAATTAGGTCCGAAAGTCGACCCTATTGTAGCCCCCGTGCCGGTTCGTGACCGGCCCTCGTTGATGCTGCGGTGGTCGAAAATTTCCACCAGCATGAATACACACAAAAGAATGGAACGTGTGCCTAGTCTTACGTGAGCGTTCTTCGCTGAACAATGCGAACAAGACGATGATCATTTTCTATTGTCGTTGCGGTGTTGTACAACCGATCGAAAGAAATGAGATCAAAATAGTACAGTAAGAAAGAAAGAAGGCAGGAAATGAAAATCGAGACTTGCGATACTGTAGGAACTTGCGGGTCAGATCACATTTGAGAGATTTATCCGATTGTTCTTCAAAAAACGCGCATTGATGTACATAGCTCAGAATTATTCATTTTTGGATAAAATAATATGCTAGACGAAATTTTTGCAGCAGTTTCAGAGACTGAAAATGTTTCAAACTCCTCTTGACGCGTCACCAAGACACGAGAGATTAAGACGCAGGACATTAGGACGAGTAGGTTTCATTTGGTCGGCATGTTCACATGGCCAGCGTAGTTACATGGCCAGCCAATGCGTTCATAATCGTCCGCATACTGTCGCATAACGTGACCTCAGACCCTATGAGAACATAATTTACATGGCACAATCCATAAATAAACGACAAAGAAGTGGAGGAAAAACTATATAACAGCGCTATAAACAAAAAATCGCGACCGGAAGTCAGAGCACAGGAACATTAGACCGTAGGGACATAAGAGCGCAGAGACATAAGAGCGCAGGGACATTAGAACGCAGGACATAACAGGGACGTTAGAGTGCATTTGAAAAAATTGATTTTTTCGAACCAACATTCCCTGGTCTGCAACGAACGCGAATTTTGAATTGTTTTTGAAATTGAAAAAAATGCTTTATTTCAAATGCTGACGAAAACTGTGTGTGCCATTCTGAATGCGAGTTAGAAATTTAAGATGAATTCCAAAATAACAAAATAAAACAATTTGATTCAAAGGTCAAATATTTGCGATTTTTGCGTCTTTCGTAACTTTTCTATGAAAGATTTGCGTACTCCATCTTTTTACTAGCTACTTGAACAAGCATTGATTCCGCCCTTTATATACTCACAAAGTGTTTTTACAAAATAGATTAGATTTAAATCCCATGTGAGCGACTGAAGAAAAAATGTAAAAATAATACGAGTAATGAGAGAGCGGGCGAAAATAAAAAAACAAGGATATGAAAACAAAGAGAAAAAAGATATTATATAAAAATTAAGATACGGGGAAAAGTAAGAAAAGTGAAATAAGAAATAGAGAAAAAGGAGGAAGAAAAAGAACGAAAAGTGAGAGAAAATATTTAATGGTGGAAAATGCTTTGACCTGAACTTTTCCAGAATCATGGAAAAAATGTGAAGAAGGCATTTTTGAACGGAAATATAGTTATTTTTCAAATTATTTTATTCTATTTATTTATTTATTTTATCTTTTCATTTTGCTCTGATCTAATGTTTCGGCGCTCTACTGTCCACGCTCTATTGTCCTCCGCACTAATGTCCGCACTCTAGTGTCCTTGCGCTGTTGTCCCTGCGCGCTATTGTCCTGCACTCTAATGTCCCTGCCCTCTAGTGCCCGCGCCCTATGGTCTCGCGCTCTAATGTCTCGGTACCTAAAAAAGATATAGCAAAAAAATCACCTTTTGTTTAAAAAATTCCGACTTCAATGGCAGATCAGATAGAATTACAGTAAAAGGACAAGATTTATGTTTCAGACTGAAAATTTACTTTGATTCCTGAGCTCACCGTAGTTATTATAGCATTATTTGGTCTACTATCATCATTTTGAATCGACAGAACTACTTGAAATTGTGTAGAAGCTGCAGATTCAGGGCGAGTTATTCAAATAAGTACCGCTTTTTGAAGTACCTCAAAACAGTCACTGTGCCCCACTGACTAATTCCAAATATACCTTTTCTTGATTTTTTAGATGGATAAAATAGATTCATCAAGATGTATTTGTTTTTTCAACATTAATATTTAGCCTATTTTAAAATGCATTTAATGCCATCACTATATCTTACATTTAGTACGCACACTATATAATAGTGTTTGTTCATTTTACGGGTTGGCTGAACTCAGTGAACACACTGGCCAAGTGACACCCAATCATTAGGACGCATACGGTAGGACGCAGACAGTAGAATGCCGGACATTGGGACGCGGACATTAGAGCGCAGAATGAAGGACGCCAAGTATAACATTAAAAATCTTGTCAGGAAATAGTTGAATTTTATGCATATTTTGACAGCCAATGTCATTATGAAAGTCATGTTGAAGAGCATTATTCACTCTTCTGGCGACTGATGTGGAATTGTGCAAACTGAAGAACACTGAATGCCTCCCACATTGGAATAGTTTTCTGTTTTCGAAGAATAAAATGATGAATCAGGGAGCCCAAGACGTTTGAAAAAGCAATATCGCTGGTACCATGATGGAATATCTATCTGTCTTATAACACAATATACTTTTTAGCTGATTAACGCCTAGTTGGACCGGATTCAGAGGCATAGTTTGACAAGTGCCCTATTCTGAAGTTAAAAATCTTTCGATTTTTGTCGGCTATTCTATGGAATCAATACGCAATTTGCAGAAAGCCCAATTCAGAAGCGAAAAAATCCAAGAATTTTTGCCGCCGACATTGGCGATTGCACTTCTGAATTGGGCTTAAGTTTTGTGCCACGAATATACTGTTGCTTGTGTTTTTGAAATTTTATACAGTGATCGCTGAACTGTGCCTACCTTTATTGCAGAAGCTCGAGACCGGGTAAAAACCGGGAAATATTTTCGGACAGCTTTTGACGAATTCTGAATAGTTTCAAAAAGTTTTCCTTCTTCTGGAATGAGGTTGTTCAAGTCTACAAAAGGTGGAAAGACACTTCGATTTATGCAACGGAGCGCATATTCGCCGAAAAATACTATCAATCGATGGAGTTTTTTACAGTTAATTACACAGTTCTATCTTTGGTTAAGCAAACCGCGATAGTCGCAGAGGAACGCGGTTTTGAAATTTTCATATTTTAAGGTTTGATTTTGACGATTGAGCCGCTATTTTTTTAAAGTAAATTTCCAGCATTTGGGAATTTTTTCACACACCCGAAATGGAGGCTGGAGAAAAATGGTCAGCATGAAAAAGTCAGTCGGTAACTTCTCGGCTGTTTTTCGCAGATAAAATATCAACTGCACTTTTTATACACAATAAATGCTGTAGTCGTACCGTTGAGTAATCCAAGGCATCTGACATTCATGCACATTTACATTACAAGTGCTTCAACGTGTCTGTAAAATTGTGATACTTTCAAATAACATTCTTCATTTAAAATTGTGCCCAAAAACAGTCGACTTATTGAAATCTGTAAAGATTAATACATGAAAGCCCCCGATATACATTGATTTTGAATATCTGCAATTGTTAGTTTTGACGTTCAATGCAGAAAACTCGAAATGAAGGTTCTATTCAAATGAATTGACTAGTTCAGAGTGTTCACAATTATTGCAGCCTTCCGCGAATGTTTCAGGTGTAGCATGGTTTTGAGAATAGTGCGACTCAGAAAACTTTGTGTCATAAATATCTGTAGAACTCTGCATGATTCTCAAAGGTATCATGTAAAAATACAAATATTGTGTAGGACTGATTTGTAATGTGTCGGAGTTATCGATTCACATTATCGTAACCGCAAGCAAAAAGTGCCATGCAACTGTGAATAACCCTATATGCAAATTCGGCAATGAGGTCAAAAATTAACTTTGGTCAAAGCAAGGAACATTGCCTCTCCCACTGATGCTGAATTTGTGATAACCAAATTTTGCTGCCTGTTCTGGGGACAAGCGTAAGAGTTCCGTCGAGCCAGGCACCAAATTAGCATGTTCAAATCTTGACAACGCATAAGCGCATTGAGTCTCGAATGCATTAGGTCATGACCTGGGCTTAAAAACAAATTTCAGCCGCCAGAGTTCGATGGATTCGAAATATTTAGTGGGAAATTAACAAAAAAATTTAATTGATAAAAAAAAAATTTGTTGTAGAACAGGGGGGTCAAAAACCACAAAACTGTTCAAATATTCTACAATAGTCACAATGTACTAAAATTATTCACAAAGAAGCTTTAGAGCTAAAAATGGTATATTTATAAATTTCTCGCAAAGAAAATCAATGATACCCGGGGTGAAAGGCGCTGAAAAATATGGATCAAAAGTTTAATGAGTTTTAAACTTTCATTAATAACTAACCGATCAATGCTCGAAAAATGACGCTTCTTTCATTCGTGCGTCGGAGAATTAAAACAATGTGGCGTACGTACGCTGCCAAAGACGGTATCTTCGAAAAATTGCTCAATCGGGAGTGGGTGTCTGGGTCTGTGATATGAAAATCAAATCGATACATATCACTGGCACCGGACACCGACACCAGATTCAAACAGGCGTCGAAAATATAAATGTCGCACCCGATGGATGCAAACGTATATGAGATAATATTGAAAATTTTCCATATATCACAAACCGTTTACGCTCATCATGACCGCGACTGTCTCTAAATTACAAAATTCTCGAACAGTGATGCACTACGTCGAAATGTAGCTTTTTTATACCATTCGTGGCGTGGCAAGTGTCATGGCTGCCCGTAATCCGATTGGTTAACGAACAAAGTGGTATTGTTTTTATGTGCTCAAGTCATTCAATGTGGTTTCTAACGTTCGTAGAAACCAATTCTTCATCATATGAATCGCGTGCGTTTTATGCCACAATTACTCGCATCATGAACTTTTAAAGCAATCATTGATTTAGTCGATTTCTACAACGAATGCTGTTTTTTTCAAACAGCAATGGAATAAAAATCTTGAAATAGTGTAATTATTAGAACTTTCTCGCAATTCTGAAATCGACTAAAATTCAGTCTTCTGTAATTCTGATCATACTGAATTTATTTCCACAAATTTGTGATATTTGCACATGCAAATTTTTTCCAGTGGATCGAAAATCGTTCGCGTTTAATAAAAAAAATTCAATATTTTAAATATTCCGTTTAAAATCTCAAGTTTTTTAAGAATTTAATTTCAAATTTTACTTTGAAGTTTTTCCGAATTTTGAATTTCAAAATCTACTTAAAGTATAATAAATGGTACCGACGCAGTGACCGTAAAATTCTTATCACATAAGAATAATAGAAACATCATGGACACATACACAATATTTAGATAACAATAAAACAACTAAAAACAACCTCATTTCCGAAAAAAATTTGCACTCAAGAAGAATCGTCCATAGTCAGCATTTCTACGGACTGATATTATAAGCCTCACGTGCAAAGAACTATGTGGAAAGATCTGCAGTTTTTCGAAAGTGTGAATTTTTCATTTTGAAGAAATATAGAATTCGACCAAATTTTCAGAATTTTCCGGCGTTGTGTTTTATTATGAACATTGGTAAATGCATATCTTGTGCTTCATTGGTCTTTGAGATCGCACGTTTGCGAACTTTCTACAATGTGTTTACGACATTTATGCCAATTTTAGTGTAAATAAGATTTAAGCGCAAATTTACTAGTGTAAACATTACCCTGCGTTCTATGGGCTATCGAAAGCACTATCCTGAAATTTACATTTGTATAGTCTGTGTTTCTTGAAATGCTTTTAAAGAATGAAAGTAGAAAGCAATTAATATTTCAGACTTTCACGATTTGCTAACAAACAATATATCGTTAAGGACTGGAAATTTGTGAGCATAATGACCCAACCTTCAACAGTTTTTTGAGTAAAAAATTTTACAGTAAAAACTCTATGTAAACGATTTTGACGACAGTACTGATATGTGTCACTTTTCTATTTGGAAGCATTTTATAAAAAATAGACTATAGTATTTCCCCACGTGAGTTTTTATGATATACACGAGAAATATAAACCATTGACATAGTGTACTTTTAAATGTTCCCACAACGACCACTGTATTTGAGCAAAAATATTACTGTAAAAAATAAATGCAAAATATCATATCGAATGCGGGAATCGGTTGATGTGAATAATATCAACTAAGTTGATCGTTACTTCGGAAAAATCAAGCGAGCTGAAGAAAAAAAAGAAAAATCAGAGCATAAATTTGCATAAAACTTATGCAAATTCATTTTGACCAACATGCGGTGGCCTCGAATATGTATGGAGTCATCACGTGCCTTTGTTGCACGGCCGGAAACCGTTGTTGGCGTTGGCGCAACGGCAACTGGGCAACGAGCCCGATACCATGATGCACTGTTTGGTACTCTCCTCGCAATTTTCGTCCACTTGTTGACTGGTGCAGTCGGGGCTCATCTTGATGTCTGAAAAACTTTCATGGATCATTTCCGGGAAAAATATTATGTGAAACCCGAAAGCAACTACAGTACACCTTGCTAGAGCAGAAGTAAATTTTTTCAAAGTATATGAATTTGTGTCATGGAAGCAGAGAGAGCAGGAAGCTGAAACTAATTAAAATCAAGCCCTCGCAAATAAGCGATTTTTACTTCAAACTGAACTTTTCGTTGATATTTTCCATTAAATTGTCGATTTTTCCGGAATCTGTCCAAAATATATCAAAGAAAACCTGTGAAATTTCATCGATCTATTCAGGATAGTTGTGCAAGAGGGTTTCTCGGAAAAGATGAAACAAAATATCTCTTCATTAAGTTGATTGAATAAAATCAAAGCTGCGCGTTTAATGTTACAAAATAAATGTTGGCTGTCCTAAGTTATAAGGTAGGAGGAAGTGTTGTACTGTTGGAGGCACCCTGTTTAAAACCACGTGACGCCAGTCAGATGAAAACGAATCAAAATAATAGTCGATTGTAGTGCCTTTCCAAATACAGCAAGGAGCACCCGAATAACTCTTGGCATTTTCCTGTAAATAGATTTCAAAAAGTCACTCAATTTCTGAGATTTAATTAAAATTTTTGAAATTTTCGACCTCACATTTGGTGCAAATCGGTCAACGACCACCAAAGTTGAATCAATGTAACTTTATATGGACTTCAAGCCACAATTCCTTTTCTAATGTATTTTCCAAGACGCAGCCTGTGTTCTCAAAATTTTATTTATTGAGTATTTATTCAGATCCCAAAATATATTTGAATGACAGTGCTCTGAGTGCAGATCTCTACAGGTCTCAAAACGGTAAGCAAATGGGCTTAAAAGTGTAACATAATATTTGAACATTAGTGCTACAAAGGTACCGGTGTCAAAAATTTTTACACTAAGTTATACAGAATTGTTTCCCACATAAATGAGTGTTTCACAATAGAATTATGCCTATTATACGCTTCGATATTTTGAATGAATCGCGGCTACATAGCAGAAAATGCTAAAAAATTGGGAAATTCCAAAGTTTGAGATACTGTAGACCATACTTGCCGATGTGAATTGTACATGCAGGGTTGCAGAAAAAGGGGAAAGCATCACAAACCAGTCACAAATGAGAAAGGTTCATTTGTACAATTGAGTCTTGATTAAGTTTTAAACACTCAACTCGCAATCATGCGAACCCTTTGGTTGTTTCATGATTCGATGGATACTGTAGAAAAGTTCATCTGTCTGTAAAATTTTTGATGAGACATGGAGAAGATTTCAATCACACTGAAGCATCATTGTCAAAGATTTAACTATTCAGACTGCTATTTCTATCTGTCCACGATATTGCAACCAGGCATTTTCGTTTAGCCCTGGTCGCGGTAATCACACTTATTCCGACATTGGCACACAGAAATATCTCCAACACCGGCTATGGTACCAGGGCGCCCATTTTGCTCCAGATTGGAAGAATGTTGTGTACTCGAATTCCATCCGTCTGAAGAATTTTTTTTAGCCCTGGTGAGTATAGTCACACCAACCCCAACATCGGCAAGTGATGGAATCGAGGCATAACCCGGGAATCTCTTCAACACTGATGATCAGTCGTAACAGACTGCCGTGTTGCCACAGGAGGTGATGTTGTTATATGATCGTATGCACACTCTATCCTGATGTTTCTCACAGTAGTTCCGAAACCCGGCAATTTTCGGATGGCTAAACTCACTCCAACATTGAGATCTGGGGTTCACCTAGGAGCTATTTTAAGACATTCGATCAACGTTTGAGATTCTATTCTTCTCTGGAGAGGAAAAAATTTTGTGACAATTTCATGTATCTACAGAACGTATTTTACCTTCATCTTCGCCTTCGGCGCAGTCCTTATTGCCGTTCCTGACCAACTCGTACGGCAAACATTTTCTTTGCGACGTGCAATTAAAATGCGGGTAACGTTTAGCCACCAGTTTGGCGCACATGTCGAACTCTAGGTTGTCGGCGGCTGAACGTTACAAACGGTACACTGGCACACTTTTTTCCACACTTATGAGCATCAACGTGGTGGATATAAGGGGTTAGTTCTAATCTAGATAGTGTTTGACTTCATCCTGGTAGTAATCTATCAAGAATTTTTCATGATTCAACCACTCTTCGATTCAGGAACCGTGTCGATTCAGCCACCTGTGTTGATTCGGCCTCTAGGTTTTTTTATGGAATGCTGATTCAGTCACTAGCGCGATTCAGCCACCGAGGCTTTTTAGCCACAGTCTCAATTCAGCCACCTCTATTTTTCTCCATAGAATAATGAGTTGTTTATTCTTATTTAATATACCCACATGATTCTTAAAATTGTGCATGTAAAGCAAAGAAATGCAAGCAAAGAAAATTCAGTGCACACATGCCTTAAATAGGATAAACTTAATCATAACTTTGTTCAATGGACTTCGACTGGCTCGCCTAAAAAGGGGTCTCGTTGTCTTAAATTTCATAACCTGAGCATTTCATCGTTCAAAAAGATTTTTGATGAAGCACTGAACTCCCAAAAACCGTAGAGAAATGGGTAATTTCGATATATCTAATTATGTCTTGACAATATTTATGAAACACAAATTTTGCAGAATTCTTGAGGATATGTAGTTTATTCTTTGCAAGAACACGTCATAGAAGAGGCAAAAAGGGAATAACTAACCGAATTTGTAATGCAAATGTTGATAGCTATCGGAGCTTTCACCCACAGAGATTTTAAAAAATCTCGTCGACAAAAATCCAACCAGAAAGATTAAAAAGCCACGTTATTCAGCAAAAATAGAGTTTCTGAGGGTTTTCATTCATAGCCATGTTTTTTTGGCTGGTCAGTGTTTCATTACGCCTGAAAAATTCTTGACATGCATCATTGAGGTGTGATAGTAATTCACTGCACGTACACACATTTATGATCACGTGTATGTTTGAGTGGCTGAAATGATGCAGCTGACCGGCACAACATGGTAGTTGAATCGAGACTCGACGTGAAAAAATTGATTCAGTGAATGAAAGAACATGTTGGCTGAAATAACACGAATCCACACACAATACTTTTCAAGGCGAACAGAATGAGTTTTCTGTTCCAAAAACAAGCAAATTGGGCATCAATTGCTACACATCGTTGAGATCTATTCAAAAATATTATTTAAAATGTCGTACGACCATTTTTGGTGGACTTAACCGGTTAAAGTTTGTCTAAAATTCGATAGACCCCTTTCCTGCTAACTTTTGAGGCAACTAAAAACGACTTACACCTAGTTTTCTTGGACAAACACTCGCTTTTGACGTCCGGCTCGATGCAAGAGTAGGGACAGTCTTTTTTGCCGTCGTTCCATAATTTGATGGATATGCAGTTACCGTCGCAGTAGAATTTCTCTTGCCATTCGTCGCAGAAGCATTCTACAAAAAGAAACGTGCGAAATTTATAATCTCTTTTCTCTAAAATGCTTCTACATTGAAAATGACAAAAATGAGCACTGTAGTCAAAAAGGTTTTAACAAAGCTTTTACTTTCAGCTAAAAAAATTTTTGAGGTCAGTTGACTACACTCACAAAGTTGAGTTCGTAGGGGAAACAGGACCGAATTTCTTTCAAAAGTGCTCAGGACTCAGTCAAAGTTAATTAAAATGCTTTAAAACTTTTTTTTATGTTTCTCTAACAAAAAAAAAATTAAATTTCTTTGTTATTATGTTTAAAAATCTTCAAAGAGCACTGAACTATTTCAAAATTTATTTAATGCCTAATATATTTGTTTGCAACATTTATTAGGAAAAAATTTACTTCCACATTTTATGGTAAAAAATCCCAAGGAATGAGAATTCGGAAGTTGTCTGCCAGAGTTCTGCCGAGGTCAGGACCATGCATGTTCTCCGGGAGGGAGGGTAATTTGCTGGGAGTTCAGACCCCAGGCAGAACCCTAATTGACCGCCAGCAGAATCCTGGTTGACCCATCCAGGATTTCCATTTTTTAGGGATTTTCATACCATGAAATGTATGAGTAAATGTTTCCCCACAAGATATATTAAGCTTGCAATAAATATGATTTTAAAACAGGTCAGTGCTCTTTGAGAACTTGATTCTATCAGGAAAAAATTCAACTTTTTGTTTTAACTGTAAGAGCACACTGAGAAATATATAAAAACGACGTTTCAAAGCATCCCAATCAACTCTGACTGAGTTCTGAGGGTCTGACCTCCCCGAAAAATGTTGATGCTATACATGTAGGGTCACAACTTCCAGCAAATCCCCAAGAGCATGTATGTTCCTATGTGACATATGGTTGGGCAGAAAATCGAAAATATACGAAATAGTGCTCGCATTCTATTCTTATTATTTAGAAGCTTCTCTAAAAAAAACTGTAGTTCCAAAACGTCTAAACGAACGAATCAACTATCGGCTTACGTTCGTCGCTGTGATCCTGGCATTTGGAACAATCGCCGTCCGGTACGTCGTCGCAACAGTCACAACGACCGTTCATGTGGTCGCGCAGACGCGACAAACATTTCTTGGTTTTGGCGCATTGGAAGGTCATATTGTAGACGCTGTCGGGGTGGGATTTGCACTTATCGCTGGACCATTGGCACGGGACTGAAATGAGGGGTTTACTTTAGACTTTAGTTTTATTCACCGAATTTCCTTGGATTGGAATTCTTGTACCACTTGAGCTTATCAACTTGCATCAACTTGTATACTGGCTTTCAACTGTTATTATTTAGAAGCATTTCAAGAAAGACAGACTATAATTATGGTAACTTTTCAATTGAAAAAATTATATAAAGATTAGACGTTCGCTCAGTTTAGAAACACCAAGTTGAAACTTTCCAACGAAACTGTCGACAGTTTTAGAATCTTGAAATCGATCTATGTACATGATATGATTTCATTATGTTTCTTCAAATCGATGACCTTAACACAATTTTATTTTTTTGGTTTAGTACCCTATCAATTCGAATTGAACCCTCGTCTTCCACTGAATTATCAAATACAAAAATCGATATTTTTGTTTCATTTGGGATACATAGCCGAATATTGATCCAGAACTATGAGTAATTTCACGTTTTCTTCTAGAAATCGATAATCGAACGAAAAAATTTCGGGTAAAGTCCGCGCAATGCGCCATTGAAGCATTTCTTTATACGAAAAGTTAAGGTGCAGCTTAAGCTGCAGCTCAGCTGGAGCTTAAGTCGCTTTGATGAAACCGGCCCCTGGTCAGTTTTGATGAGTTAATGTTAATGTTCAATAACTCGTTCTCAGGTTACATCTTTCAGGTACAATCTTACTGTAATCAAAAACTATTCAAATTTTACTCTCGTCGCTATTATCATCCGGATTGGACGGAGTACAACAATCGCAAGTTCCATCTCCGTACTGTTTGAATGAAATGCACTTTTTCGATTGGGCGCATTGGAACGTGTCCGGGTAGCCGGCAGTAGATTCGCAATCGCCCGGTTTACGTATGATTTTCAGGCCGGCCAAGGCGGCTACAGTAAGACGGATGAAAAAAAGCGTTTATTCCAAACACCCTGTACGCATTTTACCTAATGCCGAAGCTTGATCGGCTCCGGCGCGAAAAAACGACAAAGATAAAATTGTGGCGAAAATGTAGAAAAACATAGCTTTTTGTAAATTTTAGTTCGACTTGGTCGAAAAATGGACGATAAAAATGAAATTTTTCGATCAAAAACGCGAAAATATATCGAGCTAGTCAGCGTCGAAAGAGTTCATTAGCGAAACATAGAACAACAGTGCCACTTTAGAATAGCTGGATATGGGAAAATTGGCTACAGAAAATTAATCTCCCTGTAGGACGCGATGAGCAGACGAAAAAAAGAGCTATATTTTCCACAAAGGGAAAGTTTTATTAATTTCCGTCGCCATGGAATCCAGGTTGCCATGGGTCACGATCCGAAACGCAGGGAGTTTGTATAATAGAGCACTGTAGGAAACAAGGTAACACGGATCATGGTTTTTACAGGTTATCTAGGTGAAGAGGATGAAGAATTAAATTTTTTTCGAGAGAGAGATAGGTAGAAAGGACGGCAGCCAAAACAACATCGAAATGTCGAGTTGATTATACTATTTTTGTCAGAATAAACGAGACTTGCTTGATTGAAACTACACAAATAGCCATGTTTTAAATGTCACCAACACAGTGGATAAACATGTTTATGTGGATTGATGAGCAGAATTCCCACACATTCGGATTTTTGTTTTCAATTAGTCAATACTATGCCCATTATTGACAGATTCAAATTCAAAATATCAAGATAAATCAAACATTTGAATTTCAAATACAGAAAAATTGTTATATTATTCACTTTTTCGAAACCCGTTTTTTTACTACAGGCCCAATACGATGGGCTATAGTCTACTCAAAATATCAGAACCTATAGCACCTTCTCCACATACATGTCGTCTGGACTACAGTAAACTATGCTATTTTTTCTACTATAAGCTGTTTTATTGAAATGTTTCTCATTTGTTGAGCAAACATTATTTCAAATGTTTGCGATTTTCTGCTGAACTACAGTCTGTGTTTTCAAATGCAATTTTTCTAGAGAGAGTTAAAAGCAAGCGTTACATGTACTGCATATGTGAAACGCGATTTCTTGAATTACTGTGAGCGGGAAATTTTTTGAGAACGCGGCAATTTTGTGAAAGCGAACTCTTTAGATCGAGAAATTAGATGAAAACGTCCTCTATCATCATTGAAGCTCAAACGGAAAGCAACATAATATGGATTAGACAGACCTGCTGAGCTGCAGCTTAAGCTCTAGCTTAACTCTATATGTTATACCATTGCTGTTAAGGTGCAGCTCAGTTGCGGCTTAACTCATACACACAAAGCATATCGAGAAAGTAAATGGCAATGTTGAATGGCAATGTTGACACATATAGAGTTAAGCTACAGCTTAAGCTGCGGCTCAGCTGGAGCTTAAGTCCCTCTGATGAAATCGGCCTCTGGTACAAGTTAAGGGAGTAAAAACACAATTGAATTTCCGGTTACCTGTCTTGGATTTGAAAATTTTCTGCAGCTCCTTTAGCACTTCACTTCTCAAGTCTCAATCTTGACATATTTCTGATTGTCAATGATCGAATGATTTTCTTCAAGAATAACATATTTATTAGGACCTGAAATGAAATCCGGCTGTATATTTACAAAAAAAATAGTTCATCAATTGCTGTATGTTACTCCACATGTATTACTGACTTGAAAATTCTTTTTCTCAGTTTATTTTCTCAGTTTGCTTGAGGAATGATTTTTCAGCTTTTCTACCCCAAAATTGTCAAAAAGCAGCCGTTTTATTCAATCTTTGGTGGTCAAAAAGCTGTGTTTACATGAATAAATCAGTCTAGCGTCAAATTAAATCACTTACTTTGCTTAATATTATCGAATACTTTGCCTAAAGAAATGAATAACATTCTAATATGGGTTGCACACCGCCTAAGCTTGAAATAGAATTTTGCTCTTAATGTTGACTCAGTAATTATCATTAGCGATTTGTCTAATGAGAAGTACTTGCTTTCAATTCTCATCAGAAAAAAATATCATTGGAAAAGCAGACTGTATATGTCACATAAAAGTAGAAATTTGTGAGCATAAACAACAAACTATAGTTGTTTTTCTGCATAAGATATTATACGGAAAGGATTTGTGTAACGATTTTGACCATAGTACTAATGTTATCATCTTTCAATTTAGAAGCATCGTCTAAAATACAGGCTTGGCGATCTAAAGACCTAAAGCCAAGAAAATCAAGAAAATATTGGCAGAGCTTACATCCAAATTCTAGATATAGGTAAAAAACAAAAAGTTTGCGAAAAACAAAACAGCTGAAAATTTCCTTAAATAACTGAAATTTTTGTTGTCAAAATTTTTGGTTATCATTATCGACCCAGTTCTGTTCAAATCGACACTGAATAAGCATGATGTTTTTAATTGATTTTGACGTTTCCCATTCTTATGAGGAAATGGTTTTTTTTATTTTCCACCAAGCGAAAATTGTGTACCAAATGGAACCGATTTATTCAACATTAAATGGACTATAGTTAAATGTTTATATCTTTTGAAGCCAATTAGATCAACAGGTATCGGCCAATTTTGTACCGTCGCGCATTTATGCAAATTTGTGTTTAAAAAAGGCCTACTGGTGAAAACAAATTAATCTTCGATGTGATTTGACTACATTATAGTCATCAAGGTGCCACATTATATAACCAGATTAGTTTTTGTGCTACTGTAATTTTCGATTTTGGCAATAAAAGTCAAGTATCCCATCGTCTTCCATATCTTGTTAGCTCTGTTGCCATGGTAGAAATGACCAACAGGCGTTAAATTTATGAAAAAAGTTCACATGAGCTGCAGAGTTGATCAAGATGTATCTGTTCATATCAACCCTTATTTTCTGTACCGCTGCCAGCGACAGTAAGACTTCAGACGAAACAGATTCTGTAACTGTATGGTTAAAACGTGAATTTTCGCAGTAACAACAACCAATCAACCTCTAATCTGCCTTGGCCATTGCGGTCAAAGTTGCACCACTTGTTCGGACAATTATACTTATCAATGCGCCGATGGAACTTGCATCAGTTTGGCCAAATATAAGAACCACATTATTGAATGCCCGGACGGCACGGACGAGGCAGTCGGTAAGTGAAAAAGCGGGATATAGCGCCGTAATTTATATATACAACTATGGTCTGCTTTTCTTGAAATGCTTTTAAATAACAGGACCATTTCGTTTTTTACGGTTTTCTGCTAAATCCTGTGTCACATAGGACATGAAATTTTGAAACATGCTTAACTAAATCCGAATTTTTTGAGTGGAAGTTTTGACGACATGTCTGATTTTGGTCATTTTAAAATTTAAAAACATTTTATAATAATTTTTCGCTCCACCAGATTGCTGCGACGGTCAATTTTTATGTGACACAAAACATGGCATTGGAAAATGCTTGCCTGTAAATAAAGTTGACGACGGTGTTCAAGATTGTTCCGACGGCACGGATGAAACTGCGCTTAACGGTCAGTTAAGTTTCACTTTCTATGTTTTGGAAGGACGCTTCCAACCATGATTATGAGTGTCAATCTTTTCTAATTTACCTGTTAGATGCAGAACAATCAAAAGACTGTTTTTGGAAAACGGGAAACAGTCAACGCATTCTCTAGCTGAAAAGTTCTGAAGGATTATTTCGAAAAGAACTGGTGATTTAGAGAGTCTGATGATTCCACACATCTTAAGTATTGTATAACTGTTAAAATCAGCCCTTCAATAGAACGTCCGCTGAAACGTTGAAAATGTCAAATAAACCCGCTCTTGAATAGGACTCAAAGACTTTGGAGGCCCAAAAAACGGCTGACTTGGAAGTGCTACCTCACAGGAACTCGGGTTTCCGATCGTACTATTTTAAATTTTCACGATTTTCTGACGAATTACATGTCATATTGCAAACACAAAATTTTATCGTAAAGGCTTAGTGTAAACAACTTCGACGACAGTGTAAATTTTTGTCATTTTCCGATTCACAATTATTTTATAAGAAACAAACTATAGTATCCTGATTCAGAATTTCATGCGTGATCTAAAATTGCACTCTAATCGATACAGCTGGATGTGGAGACACTCGTTTTTCTGGTTTGTAATGTATTACTTTTCGACAGATTCCAGAAAAATCGACAAGCTGTGAAAAAAATATTACTGAAGAGTCAATGCCGAATGAAGACCATAAATGAAATAATTTTTGAGATTTGATTTTATGCGGTTCATGACAAACTTTGGATGCTTCTGCTGCTCTGAAATTCAGAAAATTGAAATTCTTCCTGGACATGCTTTCCGTTTAATATTTCAATGAGAATAACTTATCCCACTATTAGTCGAGACGAAAAACGTGATGATTCTTGATGATTTTCGTTCTGATTCAATCCCGCCTAAAGATTGAATGCTGCTTTGATAACATTTTTGATTTCCAGTGAGTGATCTGTGAAAAATTTTTTAGAACATGCCATCCAAGACAATCCAACTGAAACCCGAAAAAAACTTGAGAAAATAGATTTCCAGTGTTATAATAAAATGAATACGGTAAGCTTTATCTTGATAAATAAACATCACACTGACTGGAACCTGTAATGCACATACTGCATTCTACTAGAAACTACATAATAGCTAATCTCAATTATTATTGTTGCAATATACTCAATTTTCCCCAGCAGTGACGCATACTTCGCAGGTTTAGAACTCCTTGAGGATTAGAATCCAAAGAATGGATGAGTGAATGATACTGGTAGTCTGAAACATATCTAGTGAACTAATCTCAATGATTACTGATGCTCTTGACACCAAAAAAAAAGGAATATGGATGAATATTGGTACAGCTTACATTTACTGTAGCAATAAAATGTGAAATTACTCACTGTTGATTTTTTTCTAGCCGAAACATGCCGCCAATTCGAATCTTTCCCTCATAACAAAAATACCGATTCCTATTATCAATGCCAGCCCGTGCCCGGCGGGTCGAAACATGGAAAGTGCATCGACGGACACAAAGTTTTGGATGGCAACCACGATTGCCCTATGAAAGACGATGAAGGTAAAACATTTCAGACACTCGAGAATCCGGCAAGTGAGCTTACGATATGTGAGTGAAATATCCGCAGAGAATATATAACATATGTAATACGTTACAGGATTCTTTAAGCACTAAGAGAAATTGTTACCGAAACGCGAGAAAAATCTACTGATCGATATACATTACTTCATGATTTTTCAGCTCATCAACTGAGAATCAAATAAAGTTCATTACCCCGAAAAGTATCCTCGAAGTTTGCATCCTTTTTCAGACAAAAACCGTCACGTCTACCGCCGGAAACGTGACCACGAAGACATGTGATCATAAGCAATTATCTCAAGTATTTTCATAACCGGCTATTGTTTCTATTCGGCGGGGAAATTTGCATAATTTTTATTCGCACGGTTTGTACAGGCTCTATAACGACGGTCGCTATTTTTGTTTTTTTCCATGCTAGAGAATTTGTAATAAAAACTTTGCCAATTTTATGCATGGTCATGGTGACAAAATGGGCATAAAGTATCCTATGGCAACCTGGTTTTATATAGGAAGCTTATCAATCCGGAATGGAGAGTAGTTCTCTTATGAAATCAAACATGATACAGTGGATTTTGTTGTCCATAAGCGGTATTCTGGTTGCAGCAGTTTCTGGTAAGGTATTTTTTATTTCAAGAATTTTGGAAGAAAATAATATGTGTGCGCTGCTAGAGGTTAATACTTTTTTACTGTAAAGAAATTAATATGCTAAATTTATATTGTCTGATTTTTACAGTATCAACTGACGTCATCTGCTTGGGTCACTGCTCAAAACAGTGCACTTGCTCACAAAACTACACTTTTCAATGTGATGACGGAACTTGTGTATCGTTGGACAAGTACAGAAATCATATAAAAGACTGCCCGGATGGTACGGACGAGGCTTTTCGTAAGTTTCAAGAGAGTTTATGATGCATGATTTGTCCGCAACTGGTAACCATACGTCAGTACCAAGGTTTTGCGACCATTTCAACACGCGGTTTCTGAGAAATTCGACCTTGACTATGAGAAGTTAGAAATTAATCATACCTGGAAATCAGGTACATTGTGTAGTTGTACATGCTGAGTATCATTCCGGAATTTATTTTGGATAAAAGTCAAAATTCGCGTAGAAACAGTATAGCAGACTTTAGAATTTTCCGATTTTTCAGCATTTTTTGTTATGCACACGCGATTCAAAATTTCAAAGCGTAGAAAAGACATAACCATATACTAAATCATTTATTACTTGCAGGGCAGGAGACAATTCTCTATAACGCAATATTAAACAATTTTTCTAATCTTGTACCTTACACTTTTTACATTATTTTAAAAAGTAAAAAAAAAGTTGGAGAAAAGCCGAAAAAGTTATGTGGAACTTTTTCCGGGAACTTTTCCATGGGATGCCGCATAATTTTTTACTTCATTTCTGTAGGCACTAATGTCCAACATATTATGTTAAAATTTCAATCCGATTTGCTGGTTACCATTTTGGGATTTTTTTGGGATGTGAAGATTTGTACGCACTGCACTGTCATTCAAATATGTTCTTACTGAATAAATCGCCGACCAATAATGTTCTGAGAATACAGGTTTGGTCTATAAATCAGAAGAATAAATATGACTCGGAGTCATGATAAATCTTCATTGATCTAGCTCTGATGGTTGCTAAACGATACAAGGTCGTAAATTTTGAAGATTTACGTTCAATTTCAGAAATCGAGTCATTGTTTGAAATTCATTAACACAAAAACGGCAAATGTTATTCCGATGCCCTTTACTCTGTTGGAAATACATGACGATCGGCTATCATTTGACTTTTTCATCTGGCTGACATCACGTGGTGTGAAACAGGGTGCCTTCAACTGTAGAGCACTTTCTCACAACTTGTAACATAGGACGGAGTCAAACAATCGACATTTATTTTGTAACATTAAATTCGCAGCCTCGATTTTTTAAATTAAATTAAAGGGAAGAGGAATATTCGTTTCCTCACTTTCGATATACCTTGTTGTACGACCGTTTTGAATAGATGGATTCTATGCACATCTTTTCGTTTTATTCGTCTGATTTGAACGTTTTCAATGTTTCTTGCATCCCGTTGATGACATATTCAGTCGGATTCCATTAAGCCGACCATCACGGTTGATCGGACCCGTCCCAGCAGGTCGACCAATGATTAAGCATGATTCTTTTAGACATATAAATTCACAGGATGTCGACTGTCCCAGTAAGTCCACTGTCCCACGATGTCGACTTTATTGATAAAATCGATAAGAACCGGACTGACCCAAATTCCACGACGCTTTAACGACGGTTTTGCGAGACCAGATTACCAATCAGGGCTTATGCTTATGCTTATGCTTATGCTTATGCTTATGCTTATGCTTATGCTTATGCTTATGCTTATGCTTATGCTTATGCTTATGCTTATGCTTATGCTTATGCTTATGCTTATGCTTATGCTTATGCTTATGCTTATGCTTATGCTTATGCTTATGCTTATGCTTATGCTTATGCTTATGCTTATGCTTATGCTTATGCTTATGCTTATGCTTATGCTTATGCTTATGCTTATGCTTATGCTTATGCTTATGCTTATGCTTATGCTTATGCTTATGCTTATGCTTATGCTCATGCTTATGCTTATGCTTATTCTTTGGCTTAGGCTTAGACCTAGGCTTAGGCTTAGGCTTAGGCTCAGGCTTAGGCTTAGGCTTAGGCTTAGGCTTAGGCTTAGGCTTAGGCTTAGGCTTAGGCTTAGGCTTAGGCTTAGGCTTAGGCTTAGGCTTAGGCTTAGGCTTAGGCTTAGGCTTAGGCTCAGGCTTAGGCTTAGGCTTAGGCTTAGGCTAAGGCTTAGGCCTAGGCTTAGGCATAGGCTTAGACTTAAGTTTAGAATTGAGCTTAGGCTTGGGCTTGGGCTTAGGCTTGGGCTTAGGCTTGGGCTTAGGCTTGGGCTTTGGCTTGGGCTTAGGCTTTGGCTTAGGCTAAGGCTTAGGATTAGAGGGAATTGCCGATTTACTGGGAAGGATGGTTGACCTACTGGGACAGTCGACCTAGTAGCACACAATCAGATACTTGGCTACAGAGTTACGCCTGCTCTGAGCTGTAAAATTTCGAAAAACTCGTACGTATATAGACCTCCAGATTCCAAACTCTGGAGTACTCTGGAATAGCTACCACGATACTCAGTGTGTAAACTAGTTAAAAAATCTCACTTGCAGATACAATTAATTTCCAACTTATCATAGGTCGGAGTCGGATCTCTCAGAAATCGTGTCTTAAAACATGTTTTCGGATAGGTCTCTGTTAGATCACTGCCTAATTGGGCGCACACTGGGACATAAAAAATCCTGTTTTTTCTTGGAAAATCAGAATTTGAGTGTGATCAAACACTTTCTCAGTGTGTAAGCCTCCAAAATGTCCAGCCTGAAACTCGTAGATGTTTTTTACCTCCTTCCCAAATGGCTTCACCGTGAAAACAACTACAGTCTTCCATTTTTCAGAATGTTGCCCGAATCAGTTTCTCTGCGACCGTAAAGGCGGCATAGGCAAGTGCCTGCCCTTCGACTTATTGGACAACAACGTCACCGATTGCTTGGATCAAACTGACGAAACTGTGAATAATGGTAAGCAGCGGAATTAGAATCTGATACAAAAATCTATCATTTTCTATTGCTTTATTTCAGAAAGAAGCTGTGAAGTGCTGGAAGAGCGATCGATCAAAGAAAAAGTGCCCAATCAGTCTTACTACTACACGTGCCAAACTGTGCCCAATGGATCTCAAGTCGGCAAATGCGTCGCCATGCAGTTGGTCCTCGACGGCAAAGAAGACTGTCCGATGTCGGACGATGAAGGTTAGAAAAAACAATTTGAATCCTATGTCTGCAAATTTACGTCGCTTAATTTTTTATGTTAGGCTACGGTAACGTCATTAATCTATGATTGATCATTAATGTATACTCTGCTACTATAGTCGAACTTTATAAAGCGATTGTGAAATCAAGAATGGCAAAAATACGTACTGATTTGAAAATTCTTATACAGATATTTTTATTCTAAAAATCAATGAACTTTAAAAGTTATAATAGTAAAAACATATTTCGAGAAAAAAAATTCGAACAAGTGAAGAAAAATTTTTAGTTTCAAATGACAAATTGTGACATAAAATAAAGGAATATGAAATTGTACTTGCTTACAGATTTTATTTTTGTAAGCATTTCAAGGATTTAGGTTTTGAGGTTTACTCTAGGCTGCGCATTGACAATCAACACTGCGTCGTTCTTGTCATTTTACCCATCTGACAATAAGTAGGTTCAATTCGCTACTCAATGTTCACAGAATGGAAAACATTATACTCGTATGTACTGTAAAAGAACGCGAAATTTCCTCATGACAATGACAACTTCAAAATCACGAAAAGACCAGGCTCCTTGTGCAGTTTTGATTTGGATAGAAATTTGTTTGATACCTGAGGGTAACTCGATTTTGTCGATTAACGAATTCACGGAAGGAAATTTTCAGCTGTTATGTTTACCGCTCATGGACAACAAATTTTTTCCGCTCATTAAAGTAAAAAGCTTTACCAGTTTTTTTGGGTTGAACCTACATTCATTGATCATTTCAGAATAAATGGAGTATAATAGTTCTGGAATTTTTTTTCGTTTTCTTCTTCATTTTCTGTTCTCAAATTCAGAACCAGCCAATTTCGACGAATGTGTGCTCAAAAAGTCGAACTGTAGCATCAATGCATCGTGCGTCAACATTCCGAGCGGGGCTTTCAAATGTGCATGCCTGAAAGGCTTCACAGGCGATGGAGTAAACTGTTCCAAAGCCTGATTTATGTATGGTCCGATTAAATTATGTGAAATTACGAGAATTCAGTAAAAAATTATATATAGTCCATTTTTACTTTGAATTTTGAATTGGCAGTCGCTGCGATAATAAAAAAATTGGTGCAACGACACAAAAATTTCAATAAAGGAATTCTGACTATTTGGCCAGATTATTGAAAAAAATTATCAATTTTCCTGTTTGTCGCTCGTGGACGAAAAACACTTTTTTCGACTACAGTAAAAAGGTTACGGATTGGTCTATGTAGAACTTATTTTCCCGGGTTCGCTTCATCTGCAATTTCAAAATGAATGTCCAAGATGGTGCGAAAAGTACGATGCATAGTGATGAAAGGAAAAATTAGTTTCTTGTAAATGTCCAAAATTGTATAAAGTTTAAGAAAGTTGTCTTACATGAACTTGTGTACAGTAATACTTCCACAGATCCGCAAAGTATTATGCAAATTTTCACCATTACTTCCTGAAGATTGAATAGTTGACACTTATCTTTCCTACTGTGGGTTAAACGTGGGCAGTCATTGGTTAGAGGCTTCAAATGCAACTTGATCTCGCATAAACATTAGTGCAAATGCATTTCACTTCGGTGAACATTAAAATTTTGAAGAGGAAAGGTTTAATGATTAAAAATGATAATCAAAATTAGTGATTTTCGGTCAGAAATATTAATTTCACTGCTGGAGTTGCTTTTGTTTGACATTGACTTTCTCGAAAAAACCAAATATTGATAAAAAATTTCCTAAAACGATTCAAAATAAGTGGAAAAACGATACATCAATTTTGAGTTTCGAGTCGACTACTGTACACACAGTGATATCGCAAGCGATAGTGAAGCGCCCCTAAGGTACGCGACCGCTATATAGGGCGCTTGAGATGAATAAAGCTGAAAAATTTCAATACCTTGATTGAAAATCATAATTTTTGAATAAAAAAAGATCAAAAATGTAGATCGCACTACAGTTACAAATCTTGATATATTTTTAAACTTCGAGAACTATTTTTTGGAGTATTTGCGGGGCTTTTCAGGCAAAAATGCCGAGTTTTTTTTTAATCAGCCCCGAAATATTGGTAACCTATAATTTCACCCATAAATATCTCTACTGAACTGTTCCCTCTGTCACATGCATACGGCAGAGCACTGGCAGTACAACTGATCGAGAATAACTGGATTCATAAAATTGAAAAGTCGAGGAAACAGGAACCAAAACGGCATCATACGCCAAGCTACCGGGTCGAGTCGAGTGGGACAAGAAGCGCATCGACAGTGAGAATATTTAAACGAAAATCTTAAAGTAGAAGTATTTTTAAACGATTTATGGAAGACAGATTTTCATTTTACGAGCTTTGAATTTTTTTTTTGAATTTTTGTCCTTGATACCGTTGATATTTTAAAATCTTTTTTTTGTTCCTTCGAAGTTTTGGTTTTCATGATTCGGGAACACTACAGTAAACAGGATCATAACTTTCGGGTCTATCGACCTTGAAATGACTGATTGATCGAAAACCGAAAAATTAGGTTCAATTTGATACGCAATTTTCACGGAGTGGAAAACTGCGAACGCCAAAATGATAAAATGACCATGTTGCTTACTCATTTTCGATATGTATTATTTGAACCTGTGTGTTACTCGAGAAATCATGACTATTTAACGAGGTATATGGAAAGAAAATTTCATCTGTTTCGTTTACCGCTCATGGACGAGAAATTTTGGATTCATTACAGTGTTAAACTGTTTCAGCTTTCCCGTAATGAACTTAATTTCATGGGATCATTATAAAATGAATGCAGTATAAATACAACTCCCGTCTGGAATAGTAGAAAGCAGTTACTCATCTTTTGTAGTGGATCACAATACGGTGTTTATCCATTTTTTACATGACAAATATGCAAGTACATAAATCTTGTTCACTGGTCGGCAGCATGAGTTTGAGTTGCAGATTTAAGACGATGGCTGAAACGATGATGACTGCTAAAAATTGAAGGAGATTAGAAGTGAAAAAACAGTGGCGCATGATGTAAGAGTAATCGGAAAAAAATTTGATTAAGAAAGTTAGGGAGTAAAACGAAAAAAGAGTTTGCAGAGATATATGAACCAGCCATTGATCAGGAAGCAGCTGTATGATTACAGCCTTGAAATCAAGATCCTATGATTTGGTTCCCACCAGGGGCCGATTCGTATGTACTTGGAATTCCAAGTTCCAAGTGCTAAGTCTTGGAAAATTAGTGATTTTTCCAAATTTCGGTTCGTATGATTTTTTACTTTCCAGGTCTTCCAATTTCCAAGTTCCAAATCCCAAGTCTTGGAAAATCGGCAATTCTCCAGGTTTCACTTCGTATGCTCAAAAAATGTCCAAGTTCCAAGACTTCGAATTTCCAAGTGATTCTACCCAGTAAAACTGCATATTTCCAAGTGTCGGTTCGTATGCTCTGAGAATTTTCGACTGGGATTCCAAGACTTGGAAAATTTATTTGGAAAATATTGAAATTTTCTCCCGGTCAAATTTCAGTTGGAAATTTGTTTTCAAGTGTGCCAGTTGCATCTTTGACAGTTCATTGTCTTTGTTTAATTATCATGGATTACATGTTTGATGAAACGCTTCAGCAACAAACAAGGCAATATTCATCTCGAATTAATTTTTACTTGACCCCCCAACCATTAAAGGAATGGTATTGATTAAGTCCAGCTCACACTCGTTTACTGATTGATAGTATTTCACCTTTTTTCGACCTATGTGGTAAACGAAATGTTGATTTGTCTATCGATCAAAGAATCTTGATTGGACTGAAATGTTTGATGTCGAGTTCGTTTTATTATGTCATTGGTGATACTCATGGGAAGCATATGACATTGCTCGGAACTTCTTTGCAAAATAGTTGCCTAGAAAAATCTCCAAACATGATGTCTCTTCGTTCCTCTATCGCATTCAAAAACACAATTTTTTTGCGAATTTTGTCATTTACTTTGGCAAATTTTTGACAAGACATTTTGCCAAAAAACAAGGTTAATTGATTTTGATACAATTGATAACAACGACTCATTCTAAGACCCAATAAACAGGAAATGAAATAACCTGTCACCTACTCACCTTATAAATTTAGATATTTGGTGCACTAAAAATAGCCTTATGCAAAATTGGACTTAGAAATTTCCTTGGAAAGAGCATACAAACCAATACTTGGAAACTTGGAAAAAAGATTTGGAGACTTGGGAAATTTTTAGTCATTTTCCAAGTTGGAAAAAGAAAATGACTAGGAATTTTCAATCGAGCATACGAACCGAAACTTGAAGACTTGGAATTCCAAGTCCTTGGGAACTTGGAACTTGGAACTTAAAATTCCAAGTACATACGAATCGGCCCCAGGAAGAAATTTTATTTTGGAAAAAGTTTGGGATCACCTGAGCTTCAGCACTGTCTATGCTTCAGCGTTGCGGTCTAAAGTGCTCCCTTGTACGATGTAAGCTTACCTGCGAAAATCTTAAGACCATTAAAGAACGGACCAAATACTGAACGTATAGTTCCAAGAAATTCTTATTTTTTCAAATTTTCAATACTTCTTTGATTAGAAGATGCAGGACGATTCGAAACTGGTTTCAGTTGGAATTTCCCCTGAGTTTGCTTATACTTCTCGCCCACAAAATAACGAAAAATCACCAAAATGAATGTTCTCGCGTTAAACTATACCATAATTTTTGAATATGCGATAAGCTCTGACATTGTTAGTTTTCGGAATATCAAAAATTTTCAAAGACTAGACCCGACAAACTGGTATACTACTTTTTGTCATCTGCTCAAGATTCTCACACTAAATGACATGAATTTTTCATACAGTCGTTCTATCGCCTGTACCCACAGACTTATGCGTAGTACATTGAGCTTAATTAGAGAATAGAATGAAAATCGTGCCCGATTGCTCAGGACGGTTCCACTATTTTTTCCCTGTATCAAACTAAAATTCCCAAGTCGGCATTAATGAAGATTTTCGATGTCTCGCTCCTTCTAGAATCGACTATTTTTGTTATGCGTCAAAAATATGGGGATGTCGAAAAATGTTGATCAATTATTCATTAGGAATCATGAGTTAGAGTGTTTTCGCTGCGAGAGTCCTTTTCGTTGTGTATCAACGTGAATAGTGGATCAATGGTTCCCCATATATTTTTTCTTTCATCTTTTAACTTGTGCAGTCTTTTTTTGATACTGTAAGAGTTTCAAAAGTCTTGCTACTCAAACTTGCAGACTTAATCTCCTTTTCAAGTCATTCATGAATGAAGTCTTTTTTCATTCTATTAGAACTGCCATGCGACATACCGGCATTTTGTAGGACTTCCGGGATTGTTGCTGCTATAACTTTCGGACGTTATTTGCTCACAGTCATTTTTTGTCTTTTTCTTTTTTGCCATTCCCAAATACTGTAGTTGTTATTGTAAAAGTCTGAATATATGTTGTTGATCACACTTTGGGACTCATAGAAGATATAATTCAGATGCACTTTTTGATTTATATGCTTCATTTTTCAGAATCCATGATCGCTGTACAGGGTGAGCTAAAAATAGGCGACCGGTGCTGACTTTCATAACCTTCGAACGGATGAAGCTTTTATAATGCAGATTGCTGCATTTGTCATGTTTTCTTTGTTAAAAGGCCAATTTTTATGCTTCTAGAATTCATGGTTAGTTTACAAACAGAAATTTAATAAAAATGGTCAATTTTCAAAAAGGATAAGTTGTGAAATCAAAGTAAAAGTCCCATTGTGAAGAAAGTTTTGAAAGCTGTTTACACACAATACTACTTTAAAAATCACCCACCTTTGTAAGTTACACATAATTCAAAGTCAGCAACTTCTTGTTTCAATATAGGCAACATTTTGAAAAAATCAAGAGCTTTTGTTTTGAAATTGGAAAAAAATCAAAGCAAAATCAATTCTGTCATTCACCAGATCGAAAAATGGTGAAACAGAAAGTAAGACACACTAAAACGGCTCTCTTGTATTTTCCAGCTGTTACCTGGTTCTTATGATTGGATCTATTGTACTTTTATGCTATAAAACATGTTGATTTTGTCAACTTTTGTCGATTTTTTAAATATTTATTGGCGAAAAAATCGACGTTTAGTATTTTTGATTCTTGTCATTCAATATTCAAGCAATGTAGCTGAAACTTTGCAGTTTTTATTCCAGATGTTTTACCTATCGACGGCAAGAAACCGCATTAAAAAAACTTCACCTGTTTGAAATCTATGAATGCCAGTACCGGCCGCTTTTTTCGGCTCACCCCGAGGTTAGCATAGAATTGTCAAAAGTTTTGCTGCTCGAGCTTGTGGACTCGATTACATCTAATTCTATTTTCCCGATTTTCATGTTGTTTATCCATGCTAGTTACTAGTATGTTTTCATTACATTACCGCTGATAAGATTTTGGAACATACCAAAGATGGCCAAAATTTGATTTTTGGAAAATTTTTCGTGTTTGACCCTCAATGCACCTTCGCTAATTTTAGGAGATAGTCAATTGTTCATTTTCTTACTTCTCCTGTTATATTTTTTATTTTATTGTCACACTTTCTGCATTACTGTAGAATTTCGAAACTTTTGAGCTAATCGTAGGTTCATTTGAGATAAACTCAGATAATCGCAGGTTCAGTTTTACCTATTTTGATGGTATAATTTCTACGCAAATTTCATGCAGAAGTTTCTATAGCTGGTCAAACTTCATCATCTTTTCAAAAATGGTCATGCTTTATCTATTCCTCCTTATTGAACTTTTACGCCAATCTTAGGTTTCTATAATATTACTGTACATGTTTCCAAAGTTTTACCGGACCCAAAAACCACATCAGTGTTTTAAACATGGTCATATGTTTTGTTTCTCCATCAGTATTTTTGGATTACCGTCGGTTTTAAAAGCCGAACTGGGTAGTTTAGATAAGTCTTTTTTCTCGAAAACGAAGTGACTGTTGACATTTTTCACATTTAAACTCCAATTGCTATACCAGCTTTTAGCATCACTGTAGAAATATTGGGGTCTGACAGATCAATCTTACAGACGTCATCAGATTTCCGGATGTATCTCTGTATTTTGCTGTCTATTTTTATATTTGCTCGATAGAAATTCACCTGCACATGCCATTCATGTGTTTCACTTGTCACCTATGAAAATTAGGGCATTAATTTTTTATTTCTTTCTTTGTATGTTTTCACTTTTCCCATCAATTCTGAAAATAATTTTGCACGTGCTTAATTAATTTGGTTTATTTTTTCGTCTCTGAGTAATTAGCATGCTATAATTGTGTGCGCTCTGTCATCTTTCCGGAGCAAAAAAGTAATGTTGACCTATGTTGGAAATGTGAAATTTTTCCTGCAATGAACACAAAATTGCCAACCTTTTCCATGCCATGTCGACTTTTGCGGTTTGTAATACAAAGTTATCGGTAAGTTGATCATCAAAACATTTTCCATGTGATAACCTGATTTGACTTTTCTTTCCTTTATTTATTATTTGAACACATTTTGTTTTTTAAAATTGAATTCACGTGATAACAAATTTCTTATCTTAAAATTGAAATTATCTTTTGCAGATCTCTTAAATTATATAATCGTTTAAAATATTTTTTCTTTTTCATAAATTGTTTTTAGTCCGTTTCTCCTGTTTATTTTCTATTTTTCTGCATCTTTCTTATTTATGTTATTTTCACTATGTTTTCTACCATGACTAGAATTTTTTTTCTTTTCTACTAAAATTTTTGGTATCGTGTTTTAATTCTCTCTAGATACTTCTCATTTAGTTTCTGCTCTTCTTTCTCTTATCTTTTACTTCCCTGTATTTTTTAGTTACATCTATTCTTATGATTTTTCTTTAGTTTTTTCTTGCTTTCTATATTTATTACTTCATCAGTAAAGCTTGCCTTTTTTTGCTTCTCATTTTTAATTTTTTACATTTTTTCTTCCACACCCTCTTTCTTTGTATTTTTTTTTATTGTTGTCGGGTATTTTTTCTTGCTGTTTCTTTTCCAGTGAAATTCAAATTTTTTCGCAATTTATTTCTTGTTTTTAACTGCTTTTCTCCTCTCCTGAAGTTTTTGCTCCACATTTTTACTCTGTGTTTGCTGATTCTTCTTTCCTTTTTCTCTTATCCTGCTCTCATTGTGCCTCATTGTGCCTCCTTGAGCCAACTCTTGCAACTTTATTTCCGTTTTTCCTTTCTATATATTTATGCACAATCTAATCTCCTCTTCTTTTTCTAATTTTCTTGTTCATAAATTTTCTCCTTTGTTTTGCTTCCTTACTGCCTTCTTGTTTTCTTTATTCGCTTTCGCTTATTCTGTTTACCCTTATTCATTCTAATATTGCTCTTCGTTGCTTCCTTTTCTTTGTGTTTCTTGCTTCTCAGTTCATTACTTATTATTTTATTTTGCTTTCTTTCTCAAGTTTGTTTCCTTTTAACGTTTCTGTTTTCTTTCTACCTAATAGATTTTCAATTTTTGTTGTTTTTTTCAGATAAGTTCCTCATTCATGTTTTTACATCGACATATTTTACGATTTCGAATTTTTGGTGCATCATGCTCAGAGATCATACTGTTTTTTTCAACATCATCGAAAACAGAATTTCTGTAGAATTTTGTGGAATTCAATTTTTCAATTAGGAGCATTCCTTTAGAATATTTACCATAAAATATAGTAATCATATCACTCCAAGCCTTGAACATCGATATGCAAATCAGTTATACGCTTCTTCGCCATAAGTCAATTATATATATACATCTTCTCCATCAAAAAACTGATTTTTTCCTTTTGCTCATCGCATGCAGACGGAAAAATGACACAAAAAATCATATTTTTGGCCGTCGATGGTCGAAAAAATATCAGCGAAATTTGCCCCTATATCCCCCATCTTCATCTTCGGGGAAGAAAAATCGTTCACAAAATGTACAACAACGTAGTGGCTTACGGAGATGGGGAAAGATCGGAAATAATCGCGGATAAGCTTATTTGTTGGTAAATGAGCCCCGGTGTATAATTCCATCATCATTAAATAATAACCGGCTGAAAAAATAAGGCTGGCACACGCATTAAAAAAAGGAAGAATAGTAGTCACACGAACATACACATTCTTAAGAATGTATACGTAGAATCTTACGCTGCTGCTGCATCATCTATTTTTGGAGACGAGGAATCTTTGTGATTAGTATTTTATTTTAGCGTGAATAAACCAAAAGTTAGAAGCTCAAAAAATTTTCCGTGTGAGTGCAAAAAACGAGCTGTTCAGTGGATCGTGAAACGGGGTGTCCGATTAACTTTTTCCCTTTAGTTGTTTACTGTGCAAGTGAAATGAGCCGTTACGCATATGCGAATGGCAAACAACAAATATAATATTTTTGCTATCAGCATCGCCAAGTTGAATATTGAGCTTTAGATTCTTGCAAAATTTTTCCCGGATGATCAATGTGGCAAAAGTAAGATTTTACGATTGATAACTTGTGTTTAGTTGGCAGTAAGATTCAAAATCAAACAATTGTAGTAAAATATGGCGTCTTGCTGACATCAGACCAAATATTGGCATTTCGAGCCTAATTTTCAAACTTCGAGACATGTAAATTTTGAACGCTGCACAGAGGCTTTTCATAGCAGTGAAAACAATATGTTGCATCAAAAAATTAGATGATCAATTTCCGGTGGTAATTTAGTGTACAATAGAAAAAGTTCTGACCATAGTCATTGTTTTAAAACTCGAATGTAGCATTTTAAATCGAAGTTATATGATGTTTCTCCGTAATCAGGTGGAAGTTTCGCAAAATTGACTTACAACAAATTTCAGAAGGGTCTGACTAAAGCAATATTTTTAGTGAAAAACGCATGAAGAGATGTTCTGTATCTTTGAAACCAAGATCTATATATTGTAAATTGTTCTGTGAGCATTATAAATTACTGATAACATGATAAAAATAAAAACACCAGTCCAATAGCACTGTTTGGTTTTCAAGTTGACAGAGTCTTACAGATCAAGTGATAATCTGTATCCTTTTTTTATTACATTTCGTTTTATGGCTATAATCTTTCCACATTCAACAAAATATTGGTAAAAAAATTCTTCTAAAAATTAAGGTCTCAAAGCACTACAAATTCAATTAGGTTGGATGTTTTTTCACTCTGATAAGCCGACGCAAGGGAGCAAAAATGAAACAGATTGGCTTTTTTGAGTTGCTCATTTTCATTTGTTACAGGCTCATTATGTTGCTGAAAGTCGTTTCTTAGCAAAATAATTAATTTTTCATGAATTTATTCTGACATATTTCTTGCAAATTCTGGATGCACGTGATAATCTACCTATATTTAACTCGCGTGAAGACAAATTCATTTCTTTAAGATGAAACTTTTTGCTTCTTTTCCACAAAATGCAGTTGAACCTTACTCAGCTTGCATGAGAGCTGACTATGCAGAGAGGAAACCAAATCAAGCTCTCCAATTTTTAATGATCATTTATTTGTGTGTGGTCTTCAATAGCTACTCGAAACTGACAATAATTGGTTTTTTCAACTGTGTTTAGAATATTCAATGAAATGAATTCAATTTTTCGGAGACCCATCCACTTTATGCGCATTCAATTTTAGAAAATTTTGCTTTTATATGATTTTATACGGATTCACTCCATTCACAATGTTAGACCCGACTTTTTTACCATTATCATCATTTTTATAGCTCCTATTAGTTTGTGCTTTATTGTTTTCTATTTCTTTTCCTGTTTTTTGACTTTTACATATTTTCGATGCTCATTATTTTCCGGTCGCAACTGTTCATGCTTTGCTGAAATAGAGGAAGTAATGAGCGTAATTGGTGAGACACCCATATTTATACAGAAATCAGTTTGAGGATTGTCAGTTTTTTAAGATTGACTAGTCTCAAGTATTTAATTCATAGTTGGAAGATATTCATGGTTCTCAAATGAAAGAACTGCGGTTGAAATGCGGACGGCAAAATGAAATTAATATTCGATTCTTATGTCAACAGTCAAGTAGTATAACCTGATTTTTGATTTTCTAGTGACTTTTGATTTTCCGCCAAAATCTAGAGTCTGTCTATCAAACCCAAACTTCTGTAAATTTCAATATGTGGTTTCGTGATTACTGCTACATCTGTCAGCGTGAGTGTCAAATCACATTTGTCAAACGGTAGATTTTTCATGTCTTAATCTCTACACGAGAGAAAAGCTTACAAAAATCACCTACCGGTAATTTATGAGGAACAGAAACTTCGAAGATTGTTTATTCCATTGAAATTTGATAACTTGTGTCCAGCAATCGACTTACTTTCGGAAAATTTGGTATTTCAATAGAGTTACAAATCTTCCTTTTTAGACGAAAAGATTTGTGTTAAAATGTCGCATCGTAGTGAAAATTTTCCTACTGCAACATGGCCATGTATTCTCTCGGAAAAAGTATGAGCATGTTTTATCGGTTTGAGACTTTCTCTTGTAAATTTTTAAACGCACGGGAATTTGATGGTTCTGCTGCAGTGTGCAACGGTCCGTGAAAGTAAAGCTACAACTTGGTTAACCTTTATGGAACTAATATTGGAACACAGAGAAATTTCGAAAATCATTAGAATTTTGCACAGATAGTAAAACACCCGTTTATAGTTTCGCACTGGCAGACATTTCTGAATGAAAAAGACTGATTAGCCTTTTATTGAAAACTTTTTATGTATTGTTTGACTGCAAAGTAATCGAAAAGGAGGCTTTTGGTTTATTCATATAATGTGTGATGCCAACCTTATATTTGAAAGGTTCAAGTGTTCAAAAATTGAAAGTAGGTCTCAAATTGATTGAGTTCGTCTGAATATTTTATTGTCTTTCTTACGCGACTGTCGTATTTATTCATTTTGGAACTGTCTGATGAATTTTCTATTTGAATTACAACATATAATTTGAGAAAATCTTCAGCAGCAACTGCTTGTTAACTGTCATCAATTATGGACATTTGAAAACCCGAATAATTGAATGTTCCAGTTGATTGGAAATATTTTTCAGACTAGCGAGGCGTGTGAGCTGAAGGTCATAAACGTGTAGTCATTTGAGCCTAACCGTAATACTGACAATTAAGGAGTTGGCAAAAAGAGCTACTGCCATATGGAAATCTGTCTTGTTGAGCTAAAGTTAATAATTTATCCACTACATTCACATTTTCTACCATAACTCTCAAAGAATTTGTTTGAAAATTGATTTTATATCGAATAATACAAATTTATGACTTAAAAAGTGTACATAATTATTTGTATAGACTTTATACCATGTCTTATTTTGATGGATAAGAAGTGTTTATTGCTGAACTGCAGGAATATGGTAGGCTGTGAAACTTTATCAATACGATGTCTATCAATGGTCTAATTTTTTGAAAATGAGCTTACGGAACGCGAAAAGGAAAAATAGGGAAAAATAAAAAACCTGCGTCGTAAATCGACATCATTTCATCACGAGCCGACTGTAGCGATCTACGAAAAGTTTTAGTTTATGGTAAACAATGACATCTTTGCTTTTTTCATTCATTTTTTTCTCATTTGGGTTCAGCATTTTACATCGTCGAGGCTTATTTTGGACTACAGTATGGAATTGCATTTTTTCCAGTTTATCTTTTCCTCGAATGTTAAATTACAGAACTTCCCCTATCTGAAGCATTTTAGATACATCTCGTTGGATATGAACATCTCACATGAGCGTCAGGGGCTAAATGTTCATGAGCTTCTTGGAATCCTATCCGTCCACATTTTTAGGGTTACATCTCTAAAATTTGAAAAATCCACACAAATGTGAATACTGATGTTTACGTGCTTGATCACAGAATTTGAAACATTAGCTGCAAAATACGATCTAGGACTGTTTCTGTGAGTCTATTGAGCTTTGAGCATGAAGCGAATTTTTTTAAGTCTATAAGCCCAAGAGCGTTGTTGTGAATCGAAATTAAGTTAACTACTTAGATCAGAAATCCGATACGTTAGCTTCTTCCGATACGTTAGCATTCATTGTGATAATGAACTGTTGCAACAATAAACTGTTTCAGGAAAGTAATATGATATGTCACATAGGAATCAGTTCAAAGGCAGTTTACTGAATCTATTGTGGCATTTGCGTCGTGAGTTGACGAGAGAAATGAGTGCATGCTTTTCACATTTAGTATTGTGAGGCAACAAATGTGATATAGTCATTTTTGGGTAAGCTAAACAATGAAAATTATTAGCTTCATTGTGTAACTCATTGAACTTGGGAAATCTGCATCCAGTTTTTTATCGACAATTATACGGAGGAACTTACATTCACCGTGAAAGTTAAATTATAAGATAAGCATGTGAAATTTCTCCCATTCTGAATCGACAGTCTTTTACTAGAAAGAGAAAAAGTATGCATAAATGGCGAGCAAAATTTGTGGGGTGAAACAAAATTTAACTCAATTTTAACTTGATCAAAAATGCAAAAATAACGTTTTAAATTATATTTATGCATAGATTTCAACGAGATCTGACGCCCAATTTCATGTATTTTTCAGCAAAAGGTTCCGGCACACCTCGAAAGATATATAAAGTCAGGGATCTCTATGGGATGAGCTCAAACACCTTCAGGATGAGTTCTAAGCCCCAAACACCCCACGCCGATATGTGAGCACTATTTACTCTTCTGCTGCTGTATGACTCAAGAATTTATTTCAACCATGTTGTTGTGACACTGATTTGAAAATCGTGGTTTTTAATCGACATTGCGATTTTACGATACCTAAGAAATTTTACATGGAAAAGTTTTTTTGCGTAGGAACTGCCCCGCAAAAATCACGCAAGTGTTGAAAAAGTCAGGTGTACGAAAATACGTTTCTGCTTCAGTTAGGCGTTACCATAAGCACCAAATTTTGATTAAATACATTGCTTGGAAGGGCTTTTCAGCTCTGCAAAGTTACTCATTAACGCGCGAATCTCAAATTCTCTAGGACAACATATACTTTCAAACTTTCACATGCATTAAAATATGTTTTATTAGATTCCTGTCAGACGCTGTAGCAGACTGAAGAACTTATTCAGTAAATAATTCTCGAAAAATTAAGCATCATTCCATCATCTTTCCTCTTCAACGTTAGGAAAATGCTCTCTCTTTTCTACTCATTCAAATAGATAGCTCTTCCTGAAAAAATTATCTCCTCCAGAAACAAGCTTTCCGTCCCACAACACTAACGTATAGAAAAAATAAACTAATTTGCATACTTAGACGTGAAAATGAATGAAAGCGGAATGGCATTTGAATGCGTGATATGGTCGAAGTTTTCCTCGTTTCTCAACAAAAATATTATCTTATCAAAGTTGCTGTGAAGAATTTCGTTTGATCTAGAATCGAAATAAGAATCAGCGCTCACATTTAAGACAGAGTCATGAGCCTAGAAAGTTCAATCCGAAAAAATTCCTTTGTGGATCGAATTATTCAATGTGTTAGGGTCAGAATCGAGCTCCATCGATCACGAATCAGTAACATCAATCAGTAACTTCATGGATCGTGAATCAATTAGAGTGACAGTAATTGACATTATGACTGTCATGAGAATCCCCTAGCAAAGAACCATCACACGTTACTGTACGGGATCCTCTATCACTGACCGAGGAATACCAGAACATATGGACATCAGGGGCAGCTGTCAGAACCTCCACTATTGTCATATCGAAAACTGGAAAAAATATCTACTTTTAGCCTAAAATGGCCAATTTTGGAAAGCTCACGCAGCTGATCCCTACAAGCACCAAGTATGATTTTGAGCCAAATTAGTTCCCAAGCATCTATTCAGGTTAGAGATAGAGTCTTTTTGCGGAATTTGAAGGCCACATTCCTACTCTGTATTCAAATTTCGGCCATAATTCTAAAAATTCTAACTTTAAAAATATTTTGATTCATTTTGATGTCCATTTTTTTGTTTTTGTTATTTCAAAGTGGAAATCGACGAAATTCTGACGTCTGGTTCACTTTTATCGGGAATATTTAGATTTTTTAAAATAATAATTCTAATTCTAATCGACAACAATAATTCTTGGTACTTGTGATTTTGGATATGCGCATTCAGATTGCATCATTCAGATTGCAGGACATATATGTTTCGGAATCAAAAATGCGTTCCTACCCAGGAAACCGCTTATTAGCTGAACTTTATAATCTTTAATTTTAAATGCAAAATATACTTTCAAGGTCAATTCCAATTCCAAAACGTGGTATTTACTGCTTAGAACTCCAAATCGAGAATTTTGTCGACTTTTGGACGATATTTGAATTTTTATTTTAGTCCCATCATACTTAAGTCGGTCTACATCGTGATATATATAATATGTTCAAGATACCGATTCTATGCATCAATTTTTGATCGCTTGTTCCTGAAAAATGTAGACAACGTTCCCATTATTTACTCTATTTTCAGAGTGGAGTCAAATCCGAAATTTTTTAGTAAATTTCAAGAAGAATTTTAATTCGAACACAAAAGCATGCGGTACGATATTAGCTCCTACAAAAATTTTTCTACTTCTTATTTCAGTAGCAGAAACATGCGCTCAATATCAGTTACACGACTCTAAACGGCATAATGACGGGATTTCCGTTCAAACGAGATTCCGTTTTCAGGTTTCAAGCATTTAAGAAACTTCATGAGCAAATTTCTTCTCGATTATTTTTAATTAGATTCTGACTCAGACTTGAAATTTTTTCAACAACTTTTAAACAGTGATAAAATGTACACCTTAATTTGAAATTTACAAATATAATGCTAAGCCTTACAAATTTTTAGTTTTTGATATAATATAATATTTTTTTTGATATAATTCATTAGCAAATTTCTTCCCGATTCTTTCATTTCGATTCCGATTCCCATTCCGATTCTATCTTGTTAATTGAAATTTTTTTAACGGTTTTCTTAAAACAGCTATAAAATTTATATGCCTTTATTTGAAATATAAAAAAATAATGTTCAAAATAACTCACAAATTGTACAGCTACGTAACGCCTGCCGCCGGCGGCACTTCGTCGTCGACGTCAGCGGCGGCGGCGTCGCCGTCGTCGATCAATAATCGGCGTTCGGACGGCCTAGGCAGTACGCGCAGCGGCAGCGAGGGCAGGCGTCGCGCGGCCGTCAGGCGCCATCAATCGTCGCCGTTCGTCCGTCTGCGCGCCAGCCGGACGCCCGTCGTTTTTAAAGAACCGTTGAGTTTGCAAGCCGCCGGTTCGACGCTCTTAGAACGCAGCGATTCGCCGCCTATAGGGGTGAGCGTTTTTTTGTAATTTTTGTGTGGCGTTTTTGTTTGTTTTCTTTTTTGGTGCTTGGGTATATTTTTTTAACGATATAAGTCTTTTTAGGATATCTTGTATTGCAAAAGTCTTGCAATATGAGTGTCATATGGTTGCATTCGCTAGAGTTCTGTAAGGAAAACATCCGTCGAGGTCTACAGGATCATTAGCTAAACCTTTATTGTCTGTTTTTACAAAATGTTTGCAAATTCAAAAACGAGAAAAATTAGCACTGCCTCAAAAATCGCTTACGCAATGCTATTGCCGTAGAATTGTTTGCTTTAAATGTTTTCAAGTATGCTCACAAATTTTTGAAATTTGAAATAGCACTTGCTTCCCAGTTTTCCTATTTGAAAGAGTCGCGATTTACATTGCACAAAATTTTGAACTTCGATTTTCGCAAGCTTATTCGACGAATGGGGAATAGGAAAATCAAAGCATAAGTCATACCCATACCTGCGAGACCTCCAGTTGGTCAAGGGAAAGTAAAGTTCAAATTTTTGAGATGGGGGTACCCATTTCCCCAGAAATCTTGGGGTGCCAAAATGTTCGAGCCAAAAATTTCGAAAATTTTTTCCAAAAAAGTCAAAAATTTTCATTTTTTGCCCATTTTTTCGAGTTGCGGGAGGGTCTCAACATTTGGGTACTAAGTCTGAACGAGTTGGGGTGAGTGTCCGCTCAACCCTCCAATTACAGATATGGTCCTACCGTAAGAAATGTTTTTCGAGTAAGGTGAAAATCAAACTTTTAGATAGATAAATTTACAGTGAATAATTCTCAAACAACCAGGATAGAATCGTTCCAAATTTAATTGTGGGTAAATTTTGATTTTTTTCGAGACCTTATCCTATAGTATGTACTTCTCGAATTTCTTCTAAATAATGAAAGTGAAGAGCGAGTAGTATTTTATTTTTTACGATTTTCTGGCTAAACCTTTGGTCACATATGACTGAAAATTTGTGAGAATGCTCAATTAAGCCCTAACACAATCTTTCGAGTGAAAAATAATATTGCAAAAAATTTGTATTAACAATTTTGACAACAGTGCTGATTTTAATCATTTTCTAGTTTAGAACCAACACTATGAATTGACTTACTGTAGATCCAAAGTTTTCATAAATTTTAGGTCTTAAGTCAGTTCAAACAATCGAATCTTTCGAATCCATGATGCCTTATTTTTTCGATCAGTGTATTGCAATGGTGATCATTTTTTCATAGGACAGTGACATTCAAAAAGGTGATCAAAGAGTAAAATGTGATTTGTTGAAACACATCCAATTTAACATTTTTTGATGTATGTACATTTTCACCTCAGTAGATATTTCACAAAATTTTGGACAATAACTCAAATTTGGTGCTTAGTTTTCTGTGTTATACCTGCAAATGATTCGAGAAAAACTTTCATGGAAATCTTCAGAGTACTGTGTCTATCACAATAGGAGGCTATGTTTTATACTGCCGATTTTTTTAATCTTCGTTTGACTATTTTTCTTAATCTTCGTTTGACTAGAACCTCAAAGTTTCAAAATGCATCTTTGAATTTCAGCACATTCTATACACATTCATAGACCATGAACACTACCTGAAATCTGCCGTCTTAAAAATTAGCATCTTTGTTACGTATATTTGAAGCAAGAAGCGCTTTTCAATCATCTAAAAATAGAATTATTCATCTTGTTATCCCAATTCTCTTCAGAATCCCATCTTTTTAGAAGCGGACAATTTCCAACTTACAAATTGATACTTTTTTCAGGCATTGAGCGATATGGTAATCTGATAGCATTCTCGGAGAAACATATTCTAGTAATCGTTTTTCACTTTTTTTCGACTTGGGTTTCAACGTAGTTTGTCTCATGATGATCAAGAGGTGTCTACTAGCTTCTATGTTTCCACATTGTAATGAATTTTTCTACTTCGCCAGAAGTTGAACTTGCCAAAGATAGAAAAGTTTCTTATTCGCAAAGAAAGGTAAGCAACTTATTTGAGGGAGTAGAATAGATTCAATAATTGGAGTAAAATAAATGAATTCGCGACAAGATTTTTTATTTTCAAATTATATATTTTCCATTATTTTTTCTAATAATTTTTTAGAAATCTAGTTCTCCGCTCTAAGCATATAATAGTGATAAAAAACTTTAAAATAATTCGTTATGGTGGATGATTCGGACACTTGAAGTTACGAGTTCTCCTCAACTTGAATCTATTCAAAAAGACCACACTTGGGCCAAATTTCTGTCATTAGCTCTTACAGAAACAAATAAATAACGAAAAATAGAACAAAAGAGCCAATAAAAACTGTCGAAGCAAACGAAAAATGAAACACGAATCGAAGGAAGAAAAGAAAAAAATAATTACAGAAAAAACAGATATTCAGTGTAACAGATAAATGAAGACAAAAATTAGAAAAACGGCAAAAAGGCAAAAAGAACAACAAAAATGTAGAGAAAAGAATCAAAATAGTGATCATGCGCAATGCTTCTGAATAATATTATTTAAAAACAAGTACTTGTATCGTGGAGCCAGAACTTCATCAGCTAATTCTACAGACCAAGACTTTTATAAATTATTGACATCCCTTTTATTTGGAGCAACTAGGGTTCTCAGCGCATACACAAGAATATTAAAAACCTGTGAATGATTTCTTGAATTTTGCGACACAGAGCCTATGAATATTCAAGTTTTTATATCACATTCAAATTTCATATTCATACCTATAGTATACCATGAGCAGCACTAGTTCGCAGTAAATTATATGTTTTTTATGTCAAATTTTACTTAATTTCTTTAAAAAAAGAGTTAGCAGCAGTATTTCTTCGTTGCAATGTTAGTTTACTGCAAGATTACCACAAAAAACGGAATGGGCCAGACATTTCTGATCTAAAATCTTTAACTTCAATAATCATAACTTTTTCAAAATTATCGTTTTTTCAAAAATTTTTAATTCTTTTTTGATCGGAAGCTGCTGAAGGATATCGGGAATGTATTTTAAATTAACTGATTTTAGGTCTTTATTTTTGATGATCTCATATATTAAAATTTGAAACTGGGAGTCAATTTTTTCTGGAATCTATCGAGGAGTAATACATGAAAAACCTCAAGATTGAGTAATTTTACCAATCAGTCTGCCTTACTCGCAAAATACGCCAAATTCTGAAGTATGATAGTGCAGTAATTTGGCTGCCGAGCGAAAGGCAGAACACTCAAATCTGCTCTAGTTACTGTAAGGTACCACTATAAGTCAAGCCGTATTTCCCAACCACTCTATATTTTACTCGTACCTGCTCACAACAAGTGACCTCGCCGCTTCGAGCTACAGTAAACAAACTAATTTTTGACCCGTGTGAATTTTCATTTCGTTTCTGTTTCTATACTCTCAATTCAAATTTTTCTTACTGTGGCTCAAGTTTTTTTCCATCACCATCTGCATGACGCCGAAAATCCCATCACAAAAAAAAGTCTCCAAATCAGAGTGATGGGAAAATAGTCCTATATACTTCCGAAAGATAACGAATTTTTAATTAATCGGCTAATGGAAAATAGACAGTTTTATCGTCGTCCCGGTAAAAAAGTGTCGTTGTATATTCAGCCGGCTTTCTAATTATCTCTAGCCGCTTAATTAGCTATAGGAACTTTTACCAGGCTCTAAATTGGAACGAAATTTTTACTAAGTCGGAACTCCGGCCGTTTTATACACTTTCTATAGAACATCAATCAATCGGCGTTTAAAATATTGTGTCTTTGAGGGTTTGAGGATTGCTGAAAGCGTTCAGCTTGGGGTTTACCGTATGAATAAATCATGCAACGTAGCACATTGATCGATGGTCCATGTGTTGGTCATTGGTCATTCTGTTGTACTTGAGCATCTTCCTCTACGTATTGTATGGGGTTTAGAACATTATGAATTCTAATCATCGTGGAGTACTAGGTTGAAACAGTTTTCTTCGTCGAATGAGCTTTCAAATTATTGCCAAAAATTTCACTACAGTAATCACATTGCTTTATTTTTTTTCTAAACCGACCCACTATAGTTCCCTGCTGCCTACAGTAGCAATTGACCAATTTTCATCGACGTTAGAGAAGTGCTCTTATGTCAGTTTTTCCATATCATTCACTTCAAATGTCGTTTGGAAAGTTCGATCAATTTTAATATAGAAATGTATTTAATTGCTAATCGGCTACATTTGTTAATTTTTGCTGATAATCAGTCAAAGGACGACAGCAATAAAACTTAATTTTTAAATTTGTTACAGACTTTCTCAACTTTGATCAAAGCTCATAATAGTAATCGCTATATACTCGTATATTCACATAGTTTTTTCACTTGGATTTTTTCGAAGACTTTTTCTTCTGAAAAAGGAGGAAATCAATGGCTGTACAAATAGGAGTTTTTTAAGGTTAACTTGTGAAACAGAAAAAATAGATTTAGGGTGCAAGTTTTATTTACTTGCATGAAAAAATGTACTGTTATTGGAATTCTTCTTTGAATTATTAAAAATGTGAATCCTTCTTAATATTCAAGACTGGTGCCATTTTGACATGGAATAAAAAACAGTACTACTCGATATCTGTTCCATTCACCAGAATGTGACATTTCAAATTGAGCTATCCTTAGCGGTTATCCAGTATCTTTTTCTTCACCTTTACGACAATAATTTAGTGTAGTCCGTGCTTCAAATGCATGGATTTGAGATAATTTTTTTCGCTTTTATAGTGTGTATGAAGTGGAATGAGAAGAATGGCATGATATCCACAACTCTTAATCTGATTGAAAGTGATATCCCTTGTCGTTTCGAGAGTTTTTTGTAGTAAGATAAGTGTATTACCATGTTTTTTGAAGTTTGTGGTCATCCTCATGAAAAATACTCGTAAATGCTGGTTTCTGAAGTTCTATTGTGCGAATGCAAAAGTCACACTATAATCGTTGTTGATACAGTAGTATTTTAAATTAAAATGATTTGGAATCCTAGAACTCTCCAGTTTTTAAATTAAACGACATAAATTAAGAACTTCATTTAGTACTTGAGCTTCTTCAATAATCCTATTCTGCACTTCTTCGGCTTGATGGGAATGAAAAGTGAAAAAAGAAGCACAAAACAAAATACATTGGTTTATTTTGATAACTCTGTCTTCAACAAGAAAAATAATTTCGTTTAATGAAAAAGACATCTGTAATACTGAACATGAACCTCAAAAATTTCGAAAAATGAAGAATTTCCTCTGACATTACACCAAATTATCAAATTGCTTAAAAACGAAAATTATTTCGAAGTCTTTTGTGATTTTTAAGTTCTCTGGCGATTCTCATTTTCGAAAAAGATATGGAATTTCAGGCACTTTCTTTCCTCAATTTTCTACAGTTCATCTAATTTTCAAATGATGTGACGTAACGTAAAAAGCAAGATAAATCTCATTTGTCATTCATCAGCCGTCGATTTATAATCAAAGTATAAAAAAATCTAAAGAGCCAGATTTCAGTGGTTTTTTCCCCAACCATTAACTGGAAAAATTAATTAGAGATCTGTTTATACAAAGTTAAAGCTTTTATTCGTCACGAATGATGAATGACAAAAAACAGATCCAATCAAACGGGTGAAGTGAATTTGCATATTTGTACGACCTATTGTACGCCCGTTTAGTTTTTGAGGATAATAGATTTTCGATTAGATTTTTTTGTGAAAAATTTGTCGGCTAATTTCGCACATTTTGTGATTATCGCTTCACGATATGTCCTCTTTTTTTCCTCTTTTTCATAATATGAAATACAATGAAAGTCACTGCAGCGTTTTTATCGCTGATCAGCAGGTGATGCATATGTCATTAGCTCGGCATTGCACTGATTATGAACTCCTCATTAGACCATAGGCACAACTATATATTTGTATCATCAGTTAATCATCATTATTTTGGTGCTGCCATTCTATTGGCTGGTCAGGACCGGGTCTCATAAAACTTATCGGTCTAACTATTAGCATATTATCAGTATATTAGTAATAAAACCTAGTGGAATATTTCGTGTTTCACGGAGAAATAAAGAAAAAGCAATTGAAAATGCCAGTGCTAGTCGACTGGTAAATAATTGTCTCACTAATGAGCGTTTTACCAAGTACTTGCAAATACTTAACTGGTGAAAAAAAATTTTTAACTATGGGTTTCAATTTATATAGTATTCTGAAACTATAGCCTAGCTCTTTGTCCCGTGCCCATATCTTCAACTGATCAAAAATTGGATGGCAGTGAAATATGGGAACATGCTAAGTTGTGATGGAAAATTTAAAATACGGGATTTTCGACAGTAACTCTAGAGTAAGCAATTTGATGAAAACCAAAAACGTGCACACGTCTGCAAGAAAATTCTGGAGTCTGCCTGAAATTCTTTTTCTCCGTTTCTTCGATTCGTCCTTTTTGTCATTTTTCTCTTTTTCACTAGCTATTACCGCTCCGAATCAAATTAGCACAAATAATGAGGAAGTGTGAGGGCTACAGACCAATCAAGACTTGTTGAACATATTACTATAGTTTTTACTACCGTCACTAGCTAAAAGTATTTACTAGTAGATCACATCTTCAAAACTAGTTTTTTATGATATGCATTACTAATATTATCAGTAAATCTACCAGTATTTACTAGTCCACTACTACTATTTCATGAAACGAAACATGTTAATAAAATACTGCCAGCAACTCAGAGTCGAAACCTCCATGTTTGCTATATTTTCCCACTGATATGCCTTGCTTTACGTAACTGTGAAAATTCAAAAATTTCAAACAGTTCATTAAATGCTATTGTTTAGCAAACGATCAATAAAAATCACCTGAATGTGAACAGGAGGCATTTTCCATTCTGGTCTCATTTGCACATTCTACAGCTGTTGTTACTGATGATTACAAAACACGGCAGGTTTCTCAATTCTCACTTTGTCTCTAGTTGCAAAATAGTTTAGCGACAAATGACCGTAGAGCCTTTCTTTCGAAGTTTTGTCGGCACAAATTGTAAAAGCAGAAATGGCATCCATGTAGCAAGAAAAATTTTGCTTGAGGTCGACCACTTTTTTGCCAAACCTATATCATCTATAGCTCTATCAAAAACGTAAATACAATATAGCGCGTCATGTTTTTCGACACACCTTAACGAGATCTATCGACTGATGCCCGATGTGTTGCATTTTGAAGCGGAAAAATGTATTCAACCTCGAAAAAATCAATTGTTCTGAGTCAACACTTCCTGAAAATCAAAATCACTTGCCTCACTAATTGAAGCTTCATACTCTTGAAGGGGACGTGATGTAGAAGACCAAGAATCACATAAACATCTGACAGGAATAATGATTGAGTATTATGAAGTCTGGACTCGTTTCAGTTCATCAAAAATGCGATTAGTGGCTGTAATAAGAAAAGTCTTTCGTTTTTAATTTCGTTTTTTCTTAAACGTACCTCAATTTTCGCTAATTTAGCAAAGTTAAATACACGTGTACTCGGGCACCTTCAATTTTCTACGCTCTAAATTGGATTTTCGCCGTCGTTTATTTTTCTCACTTAATTCTTACCTCGAATTACAGTATGACGTCGGTTTCTGTGAATCGAATTTGTATGCTCAATCCATAAGAAACCATCGTTTCTCTAATCTTACGTAGACGCTCGAGTATATTGCTCAATTACCCATAAAAATATTTCTCTCAACTCCGCTTGGAGAAGAATCATTTTTTTCAAGTAGAGCTGATTGTGTGGGCATTTTGCAAAGAATCGTCAGTGAGAGGAATTGAATGGCTCCATTTTGATCCAAACTTTTTTCTCTATCGACAACGCACGTTCCTGTCATTGTTTACCGATTCTGAAGAATCGTTCGTTTGTTCTTCACCCTTGAAGCAGCTCATTAAAGAATGTAAAAATCTTCTCTCTAAAGTTTTCTTTATCTTACAAGGCTCTTCTTTGCTTCCACAATCTTTTCTATGGAAATTTTTTCTACAACGAAAATGAACAGTAATTAGAGTGTGGAAGATTTTCAACTGCGGCGTGAGATTTTACGGCATATTTGAGCAGCTAGAGCCATCTGGAACGTGAGATCTCATTAAATATTCATGCTGGAGAAAAGTTCAGAGGCGAACTTGATGAACTTATGCAAAAGTTGAAGCTTAACGTTTTAGGTTTTAGCGGTTTTCTAAACTTGAAGATTATAAGAATTATTGCATGTTTTAAGCTGATTTTGTCCAGAAGTAGAAAATCTCTTTATTCTAAGCTGTATTGGATCGATTGATCTTCATCTTTGTTGTGAGAAAACACCATTCTCAATGCCGAAAATTTTACTACAAATCGTGAAAATTGCGATTTTGAATATGGTTTTTATTCGAATTTAGATGAATCTTCGACACTGAAACTTCAAATTTTATTCGTTTCTACTGTCGCTCTATTGACCTGTACCCTAATTTGCATAATACAAGCTCAGATCGATAAATCTCCATAACTCAAATTTTTGAATGTTGTTCACTACAGTAACCATAGTTGCAACAATTTATGAACTTTTATAGTCGTTCCCGAACGGTCCATTTATGTATCCCCGATGTCTAGAAATTAAATTTCTTACATATTTTATGTTTTTGTCCGGGTCAACAAATACTGTATTACAGTAATCAACAAGCTTCACAATTCTCTACTTTCTTTCATTATTCAAAGTTCAGTACTTTTTTATTTTGAATTTTGTGTTTTTTATCATTTTGATATTTATGAAACCGTGGCCACACGAGTTTATTTCGAATTCAGGGTACGAATGGGATTTGATTTTCATTCTGTTGAAATGTGATAGCATTCTTTCGTATTTCATCTACAAAATTTTTCGTCATTTGGCTGAAACTTTTGGCAGAAATTTGAGAATCAAATTTATGCCCATTCAATTTTTGAAGTCAGGCTCTAAAAAAACTATTATTTTTGTTTGATATTTGCGACTTTATGTGTATTGTGCTTACTAAATAAGGTAGAATCAATTGGAATTTCAACGTCCTATCAATATTTGAAGCGTCGAATCAGACCGCGGTTCTTGTTAATTTAGTCCCAAAACTTGTGCAGTATCTCTGCGGAATTTGAATAAATTGCCTCAGAATGATACAATTTTATAGTTGATTGAACGTAGAAAACCTTCTCCATCTTTTTCCTACAATAGTAAAAAGTAAGAACGTACATATACGCACAAAAAGAGCATAAAGTCAGCAAACTTCCCGTTTAGGTTGCCTTGACGTGCGAATTTTCTTCTTACTTTTTCGTGCAGCAGCTAAACTTGAGCTTCTATTACACGGATAAAAATGATAAGTTCATAACGATATCGAAACGATTGGCGAACTGCGGTTTCGACAGCATATAGCAATTCCTATGCTGTAATTTATGATGTCTGGAAGTTAGCAATTATTTTTGCATAATTTTTAATGAGTTTTTTCAGATAAACTTCTCCGAGTATTCTTCTATGAAATTCACATGCAGCTGATGCAGTGTGCCAATTAACAGCATCCTTATTATCAGAAACTTGTTTTTGTCATTATTATAATTTGTTTTTTTTTGAAATTCTTCTCTTTGAACCAGATGCCACATCAGGCTGAAAATTTTTGAGTATAGTCAAATAACTTTTTTAAAAATTTTTTGGGTGAAAAATATCGCTGCAAGAGGTTTGTATAAAAGATTTTGACCACCTGACTGATTTTTTTTTTTATTTTTCAATTTGGGCGCATTTTATAAAAAACATACTACAGTTAGCATTTCTTGTATTGGAAGATGTTTCCAGATCAAGATTCAGAGCTTTGCATTGTCTAGTCTTCTACAAAGTTTCTATTCCGTGATATAAAAGTGTTCTTCTATTTCAAAGATTCACTACATCTCTATTCTGTTAAAGAAGGTAACATAATTCTATTGGAACTCCCGAGGCTATCAAGTTAACTTTAGTGACAATTTGGCTAGAGCATAGCAAGAAAACTAAATTGAATTATATACATAAAAAATGGAACCTCAAGGGTCGACTTGACGCTCGAAGCTGCAAAAAAAGGATTTGATTGAATTTGCTACTACTGTTCAATTTTGGTTGTGAGAAAAAGTGTTAGTATAAGTTAGTTATTAGTCAATGCAAAGGGTTCTCTATTGTGAGTTTTATCAACGAATAAACCCATGTGAGTGTGTGCATGCACAAGAAGTCTTTATTGGACATGCTACTGACTTAAACTATAACTTTTGACCGCAATTTTTCGATGACACTAAGAAATCTTCAGAAACCCAGTCTGGCATGCCTGCTGAAGAGATTCCAGGGCTGGCAAAACTTGCCAATACAACCATCAAAAATGTAGTTACACCATTATTTAAAAATAATGTTCAAAGATAAATCTCAACGATATCTATCGGGTGGTACCCTATTTATTGCATTTCGGAAGGAAAAATTTCTGCTCACCTTGAAAATGTATTATTTGGGTGGAGTCAAAAAGCCCATCTGGATAAGGTCAAATACTTTGTGCGTGGGGTCAAACCCTCGAACCACCCATGCTGTTGTATGCCACTGGACGATGCCATAGGTCTACCATTGCCTAATATCGGGCTAGATGTGATCATCAATAGTGGGCCTGGTTCGAAATTCGGAAACATGGTTAGGTCAAGTACGTTGAATTTTTTTCATTGTTTTCCATAGTACTTGAGTGTATAATACCAAAAATGATGTCTTAGAATAAAGCAGACCAAAAATCACAGGCTAGTGGTTCAGGCGACTAGCTACAGTGCAGATTAAAAAAATCAAAAAGTTTTTCGTCAATGTGCCGATAATTCCGTCATCAAAATTTCGTATTAAGTATTGATTTAGTAGCTATAGTTTTTCAATATAAGATAAAACTGGAAGAATCGGCATTCTGTTAATAATATTATGGAATAAATATCATGGATGGCTGCAGACCACAAAAATTAATAAATCTGAAAATGGTCTAAATATAGCTTCAAATGGTCATCTTGTGACCTCAATATTCACATATGTTTGGTTAGGAGCCAAAAAAGGGAAGAAGTGCTCAGATGATGCTAATTTTCGGAAAGTTAACTTGCAGAAAAATGTTTTTTACAATAAAATTTTTTCTTAAAATGAACAATAGAATTAACTCCAATTCTACTCAGTTTCGTCCGCATCACTTCAATGGCGATTAACGCCGTTCACTAAATTACATAACAAATCGACTTAGATGCTGGAGACTGAATTGGAGTCTGAAATGGCACTATATACAAAAAAGTTAGATTCAGAGGCTGGATTCTAACGCATTCCAGATTTTAAAATCTTATTGGTATTATATAACTGAATAGTCATAATACTATGACCATGTATGATCTATTCATTTTGATAGAATATCTCCAGCGAACCGATGAAAGCAAGTTAAGCACGGAAAAATGAATAAGCTTGTTACTGTAATCAATGATAAAAATTTAGGTGGCCACATTTTTTGTCCGATTGACCGTGGTACTACAACTTGAAAAAAGAAAATATGGGCTTTCGATGCATGGTCATCTCCTATTCTGAGTCTCCATTTGAACACGAATGAAGTATACTTGGATGACCAAGTCAAATCGTCAGATTTTTTCGAGTCATTTACGCGTCGATACAGTTCTATGCAAATCAAAATTGAATTGAAGTTACGTTGTTCCTCAGATTTTCAATTTTCTTCGATATGAATGAATTTAAAGTTTTTGATACATTATAGAGTTTTCAACTCATGTGGAAAGTGCTTGTCAGATTTAACCTCATTTTTTGATTGTCTTTCCGACTATAATTTCAAAGTTAATGAATTAAAGTTACATCTTGCTTAAGGGTAGTTAAACTCTGACAATTTTGACTCATAATGTGATTTTGAATGGTTCACTTTCCATAACTTCATCAATAATTAACTCAGAAGAATCAAAACTTTATTACTGGAAAGGGCACATTAAAACCTATAGATCAATAAGAAATTGAATTTGATTTCATTATTTACTTACTATCATAGTTCTCACTCATTGGTTCCAATAATTTCACTCAAATTTTTATATACCCTCTTTCCTTAAATTTGCATATATCCTCTTCAATGCCCGCTTACAACTTTTTTATCTATCAGTTTTTTTCACACTTGAGGGATTTGGCGAAAAAATCTCGTTTGTTCTTGCAGATCAAGATTTATACCTTTCGTATCAGCTTTGAAGCCTCTTTTCTGTACTTCTATATGAAACTCTCTCCATCTTAATTGGATAAATTGATGTCGAATTGAAAAAAACGTAGCAGATATAGGGAGAGTAAAACTTGCTTGCTTGCTTCATTTGCATAAAAAATGCACATAAATGGAATTTACGGCATTCTACCGCTGCTTGGCTTAATTTTTTCGCGCTCGAGCTCTCATTTTCCATCTTCTGTCATTGCTCATTTTTGACGCTAGGTGTGGAAAAATGAGCCGTTTTTTGCGCGCTAGGTGTGCAGTTAAAATTTCCAACAATTTCTTCCTCCGTTTTTTCCTTGTGCACTCTTTTTTGCAAGCTCGAAAAAATTGATGAAAATTTATGAATTTTTGAGAGAGCGCAAAACAGCGCTTTTTATTAGCTTTTTTGATAAATTTTATTTATTTTCTAGTTTTTCGAGATTGTATTAATTTGGTTTAGTTATTATCTCGGGCACTTTTTGAATCATTTGGTCCTTTTCTTTTTGAGTTATGATATATTAGGAGTAGTAGATCGGATTTTAGGTTAAAAATAAAGCACAAGGATTTATGATAAGTGAATATTCACCAGAATTCCATTGTTTTGAATGTCGTTGAAACTGCCATATGCTGACGATTGACTTTTTCGAAAAAATCACTGTTGATGCTTTTCTATAAAAAATTGAAAAAGCATTTTCTAGTGCTCTAGATTTTTGTAGCTATTTTTTTGTGGTGGTCACCGTGTGTTTTAGTGGATCAGTAATACAATTGATTTAAAAAAAATAGTTCACTCCTCGCTTGTCATTTTCACATATTTTGTGGTCAGTAATAATTTTCTGTGGACTACTTATATTCAGAGCTAGTTCAAGATTATTAACGAGTACAATCAATTTTTTGCATAAATTATTCTTCTAGGTTCCAAAGTTTTCTGATGCTGCGAACGTTGACTTGTGCATTAAAAGTACCAATGTGTTGCAAAATAACTCTTTGTAACTATATTCTGTCTTTTTTGAATGCTTTTAAAACTGCGGAAACGAAGCACTATTTGATTTTTTGGTTTTCTGCTACCCAACACGTCATACGGGGCTTGAAGTTTTTGGGAGAATTCCACAAAACTTTTGTGGAAGAAAAAGTTCTAAAACAGCACTTGCTTTGTCATTTTTTAATGTACAGAGATTTTATAAAAACAAACTACAGAACGCTGTTCTGATTGGAACCTGATCTAGACATAGATGCGATATATCCAAAACTACATAGTATGTTGAATTACGGTAGCATTATTTCTCTACGCTGATCATTTTGGACGTTATTCTTTTATTCCGTTATTTTCTCACCTTTCTTAATAAAAAAGTTTTTTCGCAACAAGACTTTTAATCTATGTCACTCAAATTTTAATGCCTAACATTTATTTCTCGCTTATTAATTAGGGTTGTTCTTTGTTAGCTAGGTCGAAAATGTCGTATGAAATTATGTTCTTTTAGATTCTAGTTTCCTTGCTCCATCCCTAAAATGAAAGACGAATTGAAATTTAGTAGTATCTGAATTATCAACGGATTTTAGGTGCCAGTGTGTATCTACATTTTTTTTAAATTTGTTGTTTCAGTTTCGAATAATTAGTTAGAAAGTTCATTGCGAGAAGGTTGAGGTGCATACGTTGATACGCTAGAATTGTATTTTTTACAGACTTAGTGAGAAGCTATCATCCCTGTAGATCGACCAGTATGTCGACCAATGATATAAGCATTACTTTTTAGACATACAATTTTCCAGTCAGTCGACCGTCCCGGTAAGTAGACTGTCCCATGGAGTCGAGTTTGATACAAAATCGAGTAGAACCGGACTAGCCCAAATTCCACGACAGATTAACGATCCAAATTTGTTAGATCAGATTTCTCTCTGGACCGAGGCTTAGGCTCAGGCTCAGATTTGGGCTAAGGCTCAGGCATAGGTTTAGGTTAAGGATTATGCTTAGGCTTAGTCTCAGGCTTATGTGAAAAAGATATTTTAAATTGCAGTGCAGTCGACCTTCTGGAACAATCGACCTACTGCGGTGATCGACTAGCTGATACGGTCAGCATGCTGGGATGGTCGACTTTTTGGGATGACCGGCCTACTGGCATGGTCGACTCACTGAGCAGTCGACCTAGTGGCACACAATCAGTGAGAATGACTTGATTGTCGAAGCAGTTCTTTAAACTAATGAGTCTCTGAGTTCAAAAATGTTTTCATAGCGGGAACATATCAAAAACTTACTCTAAGCTTGTCAGAGGGTCAATCCTCAGACTTTTGACTCCCTTATCATCTTTTTATATCAAAAAGACTTTTTTATAAAATTACTTCTAGTTATTCGGTGATCGAGAAATTCCACAATCTATCATATTCATAAAATCAGTTACGATGAACTTTTATGCGTTCTGTACGATTGCTTTTATGATCTAAAGAAAAACTGACACATTTTACAAAATCATCGGTCGTTACAAAATTTTGGATGCACTCAAGTCTAGATCGGTAATGAAATTAGCATAACTATATAATTTTCTTGATCTACAGTAAGCAAACTTCAGCAAGCCATCTGTTGTGCTCCAATAATAGATTATTGCGCTCTCAACTTTTGCGAAAAAACCCTTTCGAAAGATGTGATTTTCCATAATTCAAACATAATGAATCCGTTAAAAGTGTGCAGCTATATCATTTACAGTAAATTCAAATGGTAAAAATCGAAATGGAGCGAGCCTTTTAGTATACTTTTTATTTATCACGACAAAAATTGTATGATTCCTAAGAGATTCAAAGTTATTTTTTTGCCTAGGCTTCATTTACATACTATTAGATTATTCTAGTCAGGTTAAAATGTTTTTCTTTCATCATTTTCCTCAATAATAAAACTGGAAGCAAGTACTATTTTATATTTTCGCCATTTTCTTCTGGACCGTACATTACTTTGGACTGAACGTTTGTGAACCCACTCGGCCGCTTCACCTCCCGCAATTGGATTTTTATCTCAAACTGATCATCAATGACATTGACATAAAATACAGAATTGCAATGCAAATCGAGAAAATAATGATAATTGTCTTAATCGAAAGCATAAAGCTAGCATAAACAGTGAAAGACATTGCTATGTTCTACAAAATTGCTCGACAACAGAAAAGTTATGTCTTGAGGCACACCTAAGTTCTAAAGGCCCTGTCATACATCACCGCGCGGAACCGCGCGGCACCGCGTGGCGCCGATTGTTCTATTCACACTAAAAAGCGGCGCCGGGCGGCGCCGCGCGGTACCGCCTCTGAAGTATGAATAGGTTTTTGTAATTTTTGCGGCGCCGCGCGGCGCCCCATCAGGTTTCAACTGAACCAATACACATTTTTTGAGAAGAGCGAAATCCAAAAGTAAAGAAGCGGCGCCGTGCGGCGCCGCCTGTTAGTATGAATAGGACAACCGGCACCGCGCGGCGCCGCGCGGCGAAGTATGACAGGGCCTTAAGAAAGTCAACTTTATTTTTTTATCACGTGATTCTTATCAAAGCACAAGTTTTCTCATACACTGTCAATATGCGTCTGCAGTTTTACATAGAAGCTTGGCCGAGTCGGAATAAACAGACTATAATCTGACGAGGTCTGCAAATGTTAATTCTGAAATCATACGTGCTATAGTGCGGTCGATAGCCCAGAGCCACTTGAGTAACATTACATTAACGTTTTTTATCTATCGGCCCCCTTTACACTAAAATTTGCATAAATGTACTAAACGGTAAAAAGTTTACTTATACATGACCACAGAAATTTTGACAGATATAGACAAGTGGGAAGTCACATGAGATAAAGTTCGGTGATGTAATGATTCACAGCAAGCCAATCTGAGCTCTCACTATTTTCCATTTGCGAACTCTTGAATTTCATCAGAGTTCAGAACAGCAAATTTCATGGGGTGAACGCTCCTTCTCATGGTCATCATTGTATTATTCACCATCATCTGTTTAATGCATCTCCCAGTATCTTTAGCTTTCCCCGTTGCTGAGGCCGGATATAGGCGAATTTACTACTGTAAATCACATTTATGCAATTTCAGCATGGAAATGAGTTATAGACAAAAAAGATTGGTGTAACATTACTAGCATGGCTGTATGCTATCGAATGCAGAGTGAAACGTGAATATTGGGAATTGGCGCCTGAGTGCATTAACTACTAGCGAGTTTCTTGTGCAAAACAAACACCGCTGAATTCATGCAGTTACAGTTCTATGCAAGCGAAAACGCTTGTACTAGCCGACTTCGCTCATGGACCACGTTTCATAAGCCTACGATGCAATCTCAGAGCATTAGAAAAGATCGTAATTAGAAACTCTAATTAACGAAAAAAATATTTATCAATACTGTCGATATATGTTCTACTATTTTAAATAGAAGTTTTGTAACATCCTTGCTGCATCTACTATTTCAAAATATACGGATATACAAAAATATCCATCTACTATAGTGTCTTTTTGTAAAATGCTTCTAAATTGAAAAAAGAACTAAAATCAATTATGTCGTCAAAATCGTGAACACAAAGCTTTCAGAGCAGGATTTTTCATTCAAAAAATTGTTAAAGGTTGATTGGATAAGCTCGCAACTTTTCCGTCTCACGTGACGAATAGTTTAACAGAAAATTATAAAAATCTAAAATAGTACTTGCTTTCCACTCTCATAATTTAGAAACATTTCAAGAAAAACAGACTATAATTAAGTTGATTGTATGTTGATTCAAACACAGCGCCATTTCAGTCACTGAGTCGATTCAGCTATCTCGAATATTTGTTCGCCAGTAGTGATTTAGGATCAGAAATTCCTTATATGAAAGAATCGAGGATGTGAAAATTTATCAAAAAAAAATTAAAATTATAGTAAAAGGAAATGTTGCCAGGCTTTTTGCTTTTTGCCTTTGTAGCTTTTTGGGCGTGAACGATCATCTTCGAAAACACGAACAGGTCAGAATTCCGCGGGTTCACTCTTCTTTTTCCCAATTTTTACGCTTATCAATGTGTCATGACTAGATTTTTACGCTATGACATATTGTTCAACTCATCAATTTTGTTTTTTTGAGCCTCAAAACCTACCAATGGAAGCTATGGTCCAAATAAAACACAATTTGGTAAATATTCAACATATTCACCAATCATTCCACTATTGATCATCTTCTGTGAATTCTTCGGGACAAAGCAGCATTCGTGAAACAGAAACAGAGAAACAGAAACTATATAAATTTCGTCGAGACATAAGTGACTGGATCAAAGTTCTCTGTTTTCTCTAAATTTCTCCCAAGTTGAAAAATAACAAAAATCAGTGCTATCGTTAAAATCATTAAAATAACTTTTACAGTAAAATTTTCACTAAAAAATTGTTAAATATTGGTTGAGTATGGTCACAAATTTACATACTGATGTGATGTAATAGCTCAGCAGAAAATCCTAAAGTATGACATTGTATTCGCTTTCCAGTTTTATAATTCATAAGCATCTCAGGAAAAATGGACCGTGCAGCGGTTAATTTTCTTTTTGAAATTAATTATTGACTTTGTCGTGTTCTTCTTGGTGAATTGACTACTACAATTTAAAGCTTGAATTTATTCTCAAGTTAACTGGAATTACAAATCAACTACACTACATTCAAATAGGTAAAGACCAGTCAGCTTATTACTGTAATCAATGAAAAAATTTTTCCATCATTGAGCGGCAACTGAACAACTGAAAATTTCCTTCAACAACCTTGTCATACGGTCAGAATTTTTCGAGTATCAACCATGTATCGATGCAGTTCCGTCCAAATTGATAGTGGATAAGCAAGAAGATTTTGGTAATTCCAATTCTCATAAGTTTAGATTTTTCTGCAGTAAAAACTTTTCAGTTAAAATTGCTGAACCTACGTTTTTGATTTTTGCTGTGTCTATCATTTCAAATTAAATAGACCCTAGTATCTTTATGAAACATGACCCTGGACTCCTGGACACAGTTGCATAACATCCCCTTCGCGGAAGGGACGAATTTAACCCACTTCATACCTTAAAAATTCGTGAACCGAGAGCCGGACATCAGTTTTCTTCACACAGTTATATAGATCTTTGAAACCTCCATCCAAAAATTGAAATCTGAATCAGAAAAACTCATGGAATTTGTTTGGTCGAAAGGAACCTCCTTTCCGAACGGAAAGTTTGCAGAACCGGGCCCCTAACACTAAGTTTAGTCTCTCGAGGTGCTCATCCGTTCCACGTCTGCAAAAAAACCTATATTAAGTAATAGAAGTCTTGTTTTCCAATTGTTCCTGAGGTAATGTTTTTAAATTAAAAGCTATAGACATCCGTGTGTGTATGTTAAAATGCTTTTATTTTTTTTGTTCTTCACTTTTTTTCTCTCTCCCTGTCTCCAATTCCCAAAACGAGCAGCAGTTGTGTGTATATGCACGCGAGTTTTACTATTCAAGGATCGTGTTTTGTTGGGTTTGGTGTCTATGTCTTCTGTTCATTAATCCCGCGTATATGGCCTGCGTAGCCCCGGGAATGATTTTCCTCCTCTATCTCTCTCCCCACTCCCTTACACTACTTTCTGCCTGCGTTTTTTATTTGACGCTTTATTTGTACATTTTATAAGCCCAGCGAGAAGCCTTATAGCTTAGCTTTTCGAAGCTTAACGTTCGGAAATTTGATCGGATAGCTTTTTATCAGAATCCAACCTTGTACAGTACCACGTGTAATGCTAAAGATTGCTTTGTTTGGTCAGGCTTTTGTATACATACATACTATGCTAATGTCCCGTGAACAACACACATACAGTTGTGTGCTCCTGTCTGCCTTTTGTACTTTTATTATCAAAGCATATGTTACGCTTCTTTAGTTTTATAAGTCACTTTGGATAATTGAGGAATGGTGTGACCATACAGTACAGTTGAAATTTTTGCAAGGATATACGTATCAAATGGTGAGATATAGTTCCAAATGAGTTATATAAGTAGAAAAAGCGTCGAAAAATGAATCGAATGATCTATTTTAGGTTAATTTTCGTTTAAAATTGAGCAATTTCATCGACTCATTCGAGTCACTTAGGTCGAGTGTTCCTCGAAGTTTTAATTTCCAGCTATAATCGATATGGAATTAAAACAAAAAATGCCTACTTTTTGGAAAAAAATAAATTTTTCAGATGAATGTCTCTTACTTAGGCCATATTAAACATGATAATTCAAATTCGGAAATTTGTATCGAATAGCTCTCGATATGTAAAATTTGGTAATGGGAAAGATTGTCTTGTTTGGTTAGACTTTTGAACTCATATACTTTAAATTCGTTTGAACAACATACATTCCTGGCTATCGAAGTCTTTTGAATACGGTTTAGGCAGCGTGGTAAGATCAATAAAAGTCTATCAGAAAAGGAATATACCGATCTATTTTTCGTTAACGTTTGTCAGCAATTGGAGGATTTTTGAGGATTTTTTCCTAAGGAGTATATTACACAGTCTGTTGCCACTTACCTAAAAAAATTTTTAATAGGTTCTGTCACTGAAATAGTCTCGACCCGAGTTTTTGTTAACACTCTAGTCCGCTATGGAGTTCGACTTCGGAATAAAGTCCAAATTTTTCAGAACCCCATATTTTGGACGGATGTTTCTTTTGGGACATTTGAGACACCCAAGCCTATATTTTGGACAGTTCTTTCTAATTTTTGGACTTCTGAGACACACAAAAGATCTTGTCTATGCAAAATTTGCATACGAGTGGTTAAAAGTGGTGATTTCGTTTATCTCAGGGAATAATATAATTTCATAAGATCTCATGTATCCTAAAAATGCACTTGATTTTCTTTGAGCATTTATAAAATTCTGCTTCAAAGAACATTAGAATTTTTGATCAGATTCTATGAAAAACAATACAGTTGGCAAAACGGAAGAACCGTTCATTTAGGGTATTTGTAGCTTCTATTTTTTTGCTTACTGGAGTCAAGATGAACTCACATTTACTAAGCATATACCTATATTCTTAATAAATGTACCTTCATTTCAATCTTCTGGCTTCTTTTCGTCGGTCTGTATGTTGATTTAAGCACCAAAAGCTGCTTTCAGTGACTTTAGAGGTTATGTTAGAGTAACCATCAAAACTCTATTCTTGCTTTTAGAACGATACTACTTATATTGGTCAGTATATTCAACTTCCGGCTATTGTGGGGCATTTTTTCGTATACAATGTTGAAGCAACCTTATAATTTGTTATTGCATAAATTATTTATTAATCAGTTTAGCGCAATATGAGAATCAAATTTGCATAATAAAACGGCAAACGCGGCTTTGTCTATGGAAGATAAATTCTGAAATTTTTTTTCGTTTTATTCGATTTTCAAGATTTCCAAGAATTTGAAACTACTTAATTTTCTCAGTCATTCTTCGTAGTGGAAAAGATTTTTTTTTCGGGATTTGCTTAAATACTGAATAAAGTTAAATAATCTTTTTTCAAGCACATAAATATAGCCCCAGATACCTCAGGACCTGTTCCAATCTTTCTCTTATTGAGCTGATTATTTCTTCACATTCTCATTTTGGACACAAACCCGATCTCAATGGATGTCAGCTAACATAAGCTTTACTTGTTCAAAGTAGAATTTTTCACACCTCATAATAAAGCGGATCCCGTGATCCCATTCATATCATTCCTGTTGCACAATTTCTTTCTCATGGAAATTGTCCTCGAAGTTGTTATAGAATCGTGTTCAAGGACGTTGAAACTGTCTGCTTTCAGATGCGTTTGCGTCTTGTATGATAAAATTTATGCAAATTTGAGGAATCTTTAGAATCAATTTTGAATAAAGTTGGAAAAACTATAAAGAATATTTGCTCTATCACAATAAGCTGTCACTGATGAAGAGCTTGAGCATTTAACAATCTTGTTGCTTTGAGTTTACGAGTCAGGTTCAGTGTGAAGCGTTGATTTCAATCATCTAGTCTGACGTAAGAATTATGCAAATTAGTTGTCTCCAAGATCTTCAATAGAATCATGTTTGAAAAGTTGGATATAGTCTCCGGTCAGATTTTAAATACATCTGGTATAATTTTACATCTTTTTGTAAAGTCTTGGACAATTGATTCTGTCGGAATTTGAAAATTTGGAATTTTAAAGTCAGGTCTACAAATTCTGACCGTTAGAATCACATTTTCTTGCCAATTGCTGTTTCAAGCTTATCAATAGAATTTTTGTATTTTTAACCTATCTTGATGAAGTTAAATTATGAAAATCAAATCTATTGAATCAGCGGAATTTACTAGGCTAACAACACTCTTAGAAACCGCAATTTTAGTACTGTAGGTTGGAGGAAACTTTCATCTCATCGTTTCGTGATTCGCGAATTTTCGGTACACGAAATCATAGTCAAAATAACAACGTAAGTTTGACGATTACTGTACAAATACAATTTTTGACTGTAAGGAATAAATTTTATGCAAATTTTGCCCAAATCCTTTGTGGTCGATGCTACATAAGTAATTTTCCTTTAATGACACGTTTGTATGCAAATTTGCAGGTATCACTCCCTGCCGTTGGATTTTATACTTTCCAAGAACCGTTGGCCTTCTGTTGCGCGCCCGATTCGTTCGTCGACGCGTCATCTTCCGCCGCCGCCGCCACTTTAACTTTAACTGCCGCCGGCTCGTCGGCAGTTTGTTGCAGCGAATTTTCGCAAACTTTAGCCACACGGACAGCTAAAGCGTCGTCCACAGGATCAGCCGAAACCGGCGCCCTACTCATTTTAGAAAATGCCGCAGCCGCCGTCTCGTCGTCCGGCGTCCTCAACAGTTTGAACGTCGTATCGTCGTCGCCGTCGCCGGAAAAACGTCTACACCGGACAGGGTCTATAAGGTCGATCGATAGTTTAAGTTGCTCGGGTAAGAAAGTCTACGGTAAACCATAATTGCGAGAGTACACATAGTAATCCATGATTCTACTTCTGTGTGACTCATGATTCTTGCTTAAGTCAGTTTTTTCAATGCCTATTAAACGTATACCTGTAAATTTACTTCCAGTATAAAGTTTAGTGTAGACGTCTTTAAGTTTCTAATGTTTTGTCTGTGTCCGAAACTCTGGTCAAAAATTTACGTGACCATGGTTGAACTTGGAGTCGCCTGAATTCAATCAAAATATGATGACGAATTCAGATGGCCAGTGGTACAATAGAATTGGGAATCTTGCTAAAGTACTATTGTTCATTTGAATTCTACAAGAGGTGCATTGACACTTCATGGAATTTCGCATTTAAAACATGATCCATGATCTATTTACTGCAAAATCGTCAAAATTCGTAAAATATCTGCTCTAAAATGATACATTATCCACAAAAGAAAATACACACCGTCAGAACTTTACTATTCAGAGTTTTAAGACTGCTTTGAGTCAATCAAAAAAAGGCGTGGAGTCTTCAGGCGTGACTGCAAACGATTATCTTCACCAATTCCTGCACCTACTTATTAGCCAATCTCAACGCCACAAATGTTTATTGTCGATTTTTTCAAGAATGCGTAATCAATTCAGTAAAATATAATACATTATTTTCTAAAATCTTGTCAATTATACTAACAAAAAAAATTCACTGTAGAAATTGTAGCTGTCTTTTAAGCGATACCCTATTAATTTCGATTATGCTCTAAACTTTTCTTGACTTATTTAGATCTTATAACTTGCTTCAACTCAATCAAAGAGTAGTGAGGAGTATTGAAACATTGATGCCCTAATCAGTATTCGGCAGCTGTTTAATCATTGCGATTGATCTGATCTTCATGCCAATAATGTGGGTAGTTGTCGCGCAGACTTGCTCAGATGCTGATTTTCAGTAATAACACACAAATATCTGAAATAGCTCGAACAAACCATGGAAAAAATTTCAAATGACTTTGTAGGAGTTAACCGTAGGAACTTTCATCTCACAGTCTTTCAAGAAATTTTTTCAGATATAACTGAAGCAGTACTTGCCGTTTTTCTTGACAGCAGAAATTTGCAGTCTTCAATCCGTCTTGCAAAACATTATTCTTTTCTATGCTATATTTTTCATTTTTAAATGCAAAGCAGGTAATTTATCTGGAAAATGATGCCAATTATGCTCGACGAGCTGTTATTATAACTCTATGACGAAATATTCGTTATTTTCTCCGATATAAGCACTAAGTGCTCCGTTTCTGTGTTTTCTTGTCTGAAAAATTCTTGGATAATGTGCCCAGAAATAGGTTTGATGGATCATATTCTAAAAACCATTGTTAGAACTATTGTGAAGAATCGATTGGTTTTTAGTAATGTAATAATGGTTAGACAGAGAAGGGATATTTTTTGATTTTCTTGCTGAGATTTTGAAGCCGGGATTATCTTTCCTTTATTATAGTTTTATATTGCGAGGAAATTTCTGATATGACTGTGCTCTGATCTCAATTTGAATTCCTACTTCACGCAAGATCTTTCGGTTTCAAGTTTTGGAACTCTTTGCCTCAAATTTCCCAGGCAAGTTATGGTTCCACGAAACAACCCGTAAAAACTATGGCGATCGAAATTTTCCACTATTTTCTACTCCCACTATATAACCGTTGGTTGAACGAAACATTATTTTTCCCGTAATTTTTTATAGAGTTATGAAAATGCTGCTATTCAAGTTTCCTCATAATAATGACTCACATCTTTTACGGTTCTATTCTCCTAGAAGCATTGTTGAACGTAATTTTTGAAGAACATGAAATGACATAGCGGAATGGAGATAATGCTTACGACTAGTTTCAGCTTTCTTTAAGATGATCGGTCTTGACGTACATATAAGTCCTGGATTTGGATTTTTATGCACATCATATGTAGTTCTTTCGTCGGGTAACCTTATGAACAGGTTTCCAAAATTCTTACATTAACAGATTCACTCTGAACTCTGCCTGCGCTGAATTCGGCTCTAAATGCGTATGGTGCGTGCGTATACAAGAGAGTTGATCTCCACAAGCTCAACAGGACATTCAAAAATCCAACAGTCAGACTCTTGAAATCAAACTTGTTTTACTAATATTCACGAATTGAAATGTAGTCACATCTGCATGCGAATCTGCATTTTTGATGTTAGAATCATTCTTATTTGTTCTAAAAATTGCAGATTCCAGAATTCATACTAATTTCATGACCATAATGTCTCATGACGTCCTACTTCGTAAGCGTATGCTAAGTGTTTCTATAGGTCTTTATATTCAATAATGATGCCATCAATCACGATTTCGATTTGTTCTATATTTTCTTTAAGAATATTTTATTTCGTTCTATTTTTGATTGCCATGTACCATTTCCCGGAATTTACTAGGTTGATTTTCAAATTCCAAAAGTCATACTTATTTCCTGGTGTAATTACTCATGACATCCCACATCGTTTTAGTGTGGCAATAAGATTATAGTCTTTATACATTAGAAATATCTCAACAATCTCGATTTCGATTTCATTACTTGATTTTCTTCAAGACTGCTGTTTTTTATTGATGGCCATGACTGTATGAAATATTTTCAAAATTCAATGTCGACTAGACGGAAAGGAGGCGAGCACTTGTACCTCGGATAGAGGTTGTTTGAGATCGACCAACTAGTCAATTTTCGAGGTGAACAGGAATCGGTTTATTTCAAAATACAGCGAAGTGGACATCTATCGATATAAGATCATTTCAGAAACGCCACTTGAAACAATATATTTCTATTTTTGACGGACTAGACGACTTTTTGAGCGTTATATTTAAATAAAAATTGAAAAATTGTATTAACGTGTCATGAAAAATGCGAAATTCGAGTACAATTAAATTTTCGCTTCCCAATAATCAACTACCTCTTAGTCTGCGAATTCCTCCCTTTTGTGAACATTAAATGAAAAAAAAATTAGTTATAACAAGGCACGCTCAGTGGACCGTGAGTAGATCACTTTACCGCCAGATGAGTGCACCTTAGCAACTATCCGCCAGGTAGAAACCAGAGGTTGTTTCGATAGGTAGATTGTTTTTTACCCCACTAACCTAATCTTTCATCGATCAATTTTCTATTTTTCAAATTCAATTGAGTTGATTATAAAATCGCCAAGGGAAAGAACAGTCATCATTTGATGCTGAGACAATGTCTGACGTAAAAAAATCTCCTCCAGAAGGGTAAATGGTCAGTGAATAGCCTCTTTTATCTCTTGTTAGAATAGAGGTACAACTTGGACAGTAATGTTTTTATAGAACTATTGATGAGTAGTATATGATATTAAACGTCTGAAAAATTGAATATGAAAAGTTTCAACTTCTTAGTTTGATTGCTTTTCTATTATCCTCGTAAAATAGTTCTATGTGGTATTGCATCCATATTTCTACATATTGAGTTTTGCAACTAACTTAGCTTAGGCCAATTGAAGACTTTGTATGACTGCTTGAGTTTTTACAAGTTTTTTTCGGGAACGGTTTCCAAACTCCGTATATTCACGCGCTGAACTCTCGTGTTTTTTTGCATCAAAAATGCATTGATTGTACAAGGTTTGTGCAAAAAACGTTCCGTCAAAATATACTATCAGAGCGTATATGATACTTCAATCTTTTGCGCTTGATGGCAAAATTAATTTAGCATAATTTTTTGACCAAACTGGCTGGTATAGCTTAATGCGAAGTCACTAATTTTTTTGATTTTTCATGAATTACCTTTTTTACAGATTACAGAAAAATTGGCAAATTTAGGGGAACATATCGCGCATTTCTGCTATCAAAGAAAAACGCTCTATGTTTGCATTTCCTGCGAAGACATAATTTTAATTAGTTTTGAGCGAATTTTCTATACTTAAGCCTGAATTTTAAAAAATGGAAGTTTTCCGATAACAATGCTTTGATCATGATTACCAGAATTAATAGATGAAGCTTCGAAACAATAACCCTACGTTACAGTAGCTGAATACTTGATTTTTAGGAATATGAAGTAGATATTGATATGAAATAACAGTGGTTCACCATGAATCGGTACAGCTCATGATATACTGTAACAGTTTATAAAAATTTAAAGATGAAGACGCTGAAGATGAGAAACCAGAGAAGATGTAGGCCATCTGATAAACAAATTAGATCATTCTATCTTGACTGATACAAGGCCTTCTAGATTGACCGTTTTTCGGATCACCCTGATCAGTAAAGCATATGACATGTTACAGAAGTTTCTCTTTATTCCAATTGAGTCATTTCGGTTAACAAGAAAAAAAATTAAATATATCTCTTACCTGCGGGTTTACTCTAGAAAAGCTTTGAAAAAGTTCAAAAAGTCGACTGCGACAAAATCAGTATAATTTAAGAAGCGGAAAATTAGATTCAATTTGACACGCAATTTTCACTTGGTGAAAAATTTTATAAACACTAAATTCCTTCATGAGAACGGGAAAGGCCAGAATCATTGAAACAGCGTCATGCTTATCCATTATTTAGTTGGGCCGAACTACTTCGATACCTGAGTGTCAATCGAGAAATTTTGACCACGTAACCATTTTATTGAAGAAAATTTTCAGCTGTTCTGTTTGTCGCTTACTGACGAAAAATTTCCATTATTGATAACAGTAATAAACTTACTAGTTTTTCTCGCATTACTTTAATGGAATCGCTACATCGATAGTTTCAAAATGAATAGAGTATAGACAGATGAAGATCTATTATTTTCAGCATCTTTTTATGTGAATTTTCCATTGGTTATGTGCAATTTTTCACATGCTAATTGGACCTAAAGTTAAAAAATACTTTTTTGCATCGGATCTCTTTCATTTTTCGTACGGATACAGACTACAGTTTCCAAGTGGCTCACTTTTTCTTGACTACAATAGCTTAAGATGATAAAATTGTCTCTGTAAGCGTTTCTCCGCCGCAATGTTGGTTAGCAACCAATAGTCAGAAAAGGAAAATGCTCGGAGGCATTCCATTCCTTTTTTGATTGACTAATGACTGCTCGAATATCCAGTAGTTTGTCGCCTATACGGTGAAAATTTTGTTCTGTGCTATTGTCCTACAGTAGCTTTGATCCTCAACCCAGCCAAACAGTCTTGATTATGCATTGATCCTGTAGCTCCAAAAAATGACGTCAAAAACTTTTCAAACATTACAGTCTGGATTCGATTCGTATATACTTGAAATTCCAATTTTCAAGTTTCCGAGGACTCGGAATTTCAAAGTATCCACGTTTGAATTCGTATGCTCAGCGAAAATTTCCGAGTCGTTTTTCTCTCCGATTTTGAAAAAGAAAAAAATATTTTCCAAGTTTCCAAATATCAGTTTGGATACTCTTTCCAAAGACTTATAATATCCAGGTCGAAAAATGTCGATTTTTCTAAGCCCTATTGGCATTTAATTAATTTTTTTGTCTCAATATGCAATGTGACACAAAACTTCTCGCCATTTTTGCGGCAATTTTTTTAAAATTTGCATTTGCTTCTACTGCATTGCATGTCGCATATCTTACTTACTGTAATTGCCCACCTGATGCATATCAAACCAAGGTTCCCACTACCATGTGGTCTATTAAAATCCGTTCTCGATAAAGCCAAAAAACAAGAAATGAATGTATTCTTGAAGGATACTTCATCAAACATGCCATAATCTGTGATTATCGCAGCAAAGACGATGTTATTGGGTGTTTTCATGCACAAGTAATGAACTTGGAAAAATTTTACAACTGATATTTCGCAAGCATTTTTTCAAGTAAATCTTCTATATTTACGAATCCAAGTCAAAAATTTTCAGATAATTGGAAAAATGGAATTTTACTGGGTGAAATCATTTCTAATTTCCAAGTCTTGATACCTGGAAATAGTGGAAGCATGCGAACTGAAACTTGAAAAAAGGCGATTTTCCAAAAGTTGGAACTTGGAGCTAGGAAATTTTGAGACCTGGAAAAATGGAAGATCATACGAACTGAAACTTGGAGAAAACTTGGAACTTGGAATTCTAAGTGCATAAGAAGTGGATAGTGGTATTCAGTTCCACGGATAACCCATTGCTTGAAGATTCACTGACTTGGTATTACATTGTGCAGCATCATTTCAACTTGTTGATTTCCAGAGTTCAGTTGGTTCGGAAGTTTTCCCAACTGAGTATTATGTGCAGGACTGGTATCAGTTTTTGCACAAATTTTCGATGCAACGCGAGACGTCGGCTGATACGATAACATTCGTTTTGTGTAGCCTTGTGAACGTTTGCAAATTGATCTCACAACATAGTCGGAGTAGTTTGCTGGGAACCAATACTTTTTCCTCATACTTTTCTCAACTCTGTCAGAAAAGTTTTCTTCCTTAATCGTATACCTACAGGTGCGTTTGTGTTATAAAAAAATGAATTCCCTTGTATCATAGTAACCGATAATTTTTTCAATTTCGAATTAATACAAAGTGTATAACTGAAATTGGTTATTTTCACATGAGCAATATTATCTCAGAAAATTGGTTTCTAGAAATTTAGCTTTAAAACCTTTAGAATAAAATTTGCGTCAACTATCATGAGGCTGATGATTTTGTCAATAAAGTTTTGAGTAAGATCATTTTCTCCTCCAGTGATTTCACATGATATCACGTTTTCTGAATAATGAACATTGATAGACATTCAATTTCTGTCTCATGATTTGAGCAGAATCATCCAAATCACCAACTTATAAATATCAAATTGACGTTTCTTATAATACTCACCTTAAAAGCTTGCTCGTGGTTTCTTTTGCATCTATTTTGCGAGCTGCCTGATTGCAGAATGTAGAGTTGAAAGAACTTCGATCAGAAAGTTTCCTTCGTAAAACAATTTAGGAAATTTTCTTATTATTAAAGCATCTTGGAAATGATCAAATCAACAAATTTTTCGAAGCTGTCAAAAGTAATTGATCGAATATTTTGATGACACCACGAAAAGATTTTTCTAGAATTATTTTACTTCCCTGATTCTTACATTTTATACAAGTTAATCAAGGATTTTATTGAAGCGATTTAAATTCACTAGCACCATACCTTCTTTGAACTTAGAAATTTGTGGGACTACTCAACTAGTGGTGTGGGACTATTCAACTGAAAACTTTTTGATTAGAAAGAGTTAATGCTTTTCGTGGACGATTTGAAGATAATTTCAATTACAAAGTATCCGCATTTTGAATAGTTACAAACCAAAGACTAAAGTTTATTTTTTCTTGTTTCTAAGCAACAAAAGTGGAATGTAAGCACCGTTTCACATTTTCCCAAGTTTCCAAATGCATCCGTCAAAGATAACGGAACATTTATAAACGAACTCAGTTGACCTTTAACAATTTGTGCAGTGAAAAATTTTACGATAAAAGCTTTGTTTTAACGATTTTGATGACAGTACTATTTTTTATTGTTTTTCAGTTCTAAAACTTTATCAAAATTATTCTATTAAAAAACGGCTGCAGGTTTATTTTACAGTTTTTAGTTTATTGTACTAAAAAACATTGCGTTAAAATCATCAAAGTGTCCCTGAACAGCTTTTTTACCTCGTCTTTGGCTCTCAGATCAATCTGGTTCAACTTCTCACCATTGCATTCTACGTAATGTACATTAGTCTTGATTTCAATTAGTATTTACTGTACGTAGAATCTAATCTGCTGCTATATTTCGTTGTTTGATAGATGGCTACTATAAAGCATCAGTGTTCTATAGACCACACGCTCAAGTATCAGATTTTCTTCCTTTCTTTCTCGCTTTGTGTTATCTCATTAATTACGACCGCCTTATGGGTTCTGTTATCTTGTTTTTCTTGGAGCGTATTGCTTTTCAGATTTTTTTGAAAGCTTTTTCACCAGTGTGTTCAAAAACTAGCTTTTAAATTTTGCTTCGTTTACGTTTTTTAGCTTCCAGAAACAAACAATGGAGTGCTTAATTTTTAGTAGCACCACCAATCCGTTGTTTTTGTTATTGTTCGTCATTTTCCAAACTCATTTGCATAATTTTTAAGCTAATCACTCTCTCTTCCCCTTTGTCTTGCAGCAAGAGCCGGCGAAGAAGAAGCTGCCGCTGGTTATTCGGCAATCATGCTTTTGTATTATTTCGCCTCGGCGGTCAAAAACGCCCATTTCCACGTCGACGACGACATAGTGGACAAATTAAGTTACCATTATACGGGCAGCATAATTATCATATTCGCCATATTGGTTTCGGCCAAACAGTTCGTTGGTTTCCCGATCCAATGTTGGTAAGCTTGAGCGACAGTTTACCGTGAACACGGCAAAACTGGGTATCTCGAAAATCGGCTATTTTGGGACGAGGAAGAACTGAAAGTATTGTAGTTTTAATATTGAAACGAGACAGAAAAAATCGCCTAAGTATCGCCTGGATGTAAGAAAGTACGACTTTAGTAATAGGATAATACCTATAAGGAATTTCTCGCCGGATGATAGAGTAATCTCTTCTAATGTGCAGACATTTCTAGGCAAAATTAAAGGAATGAATTTGAATAAACTCCTCAAAGTCTTGCTCGCTATTTGCCAGCCTGCTCTCACTTTTTAGTACACATTTTTCGTAATATTCTTCATGACCAGCAAATTATTATTATTATTACAGCTGGAAAAAAGAGACGGAAAAAAAGTAGAAAACAAAAAAGCCTTGAAAATGCAAGAATGAATATCCACACTCAAAAACCGTGCTGCAATAAAGAATAGAAAAATCGTGGAAAAGAATGCAAATGAGGCAAAAAAAACAAAAAAACAGAAACACAACAGCCAAAAATAACCCCCCCCCCCATAACTTGAAAGAAAGCTTTGTGACACTAGGATCGAAAACTGTATTGAATAATAAAAACGCAACAAAAAGTTTCACGGCTTTAGTAAAACAGAAAATAAGAATCATTCTGTTGAGAGAAAAAAAAATTATTATGACGACGAAGAAAAAAACGAAACACATGAGAGAATTTTTCTATAAAAGCGAAACAACCAAACAAGCAGAAAACAACCACAGCAGAAAAAAGTAAACAAAAGTGAAATTAAATAAGGGAAACATGCTCACATATAGTGAGCAACGCAGAAAGTACAAGACGACAGTCCCATGATGCATGTGAACCCGGTGATGCCATCTTTTGTGAAAATGCATGGCGCATTGTAGAACGTGATCCATTGGACGCGGTACTAATGACGACGAGCTCAAATAACCGGGATCCCGCGTCAGGCCTAGCGACTACAGTATACCGCCAGCCAACTTGGAATAAAAAAAGTCTTGCGTCCCACAATGCTGAGTATGTCTCTAGTCATGAAATTTCAAAAATGAAACACGACCAGAGACATATACCCAGGACTGGAGGGCGCATCTATTGAAGTCGTCGTAATGGTTCGATGTTCCTCAAATCGGCCTTCCGGGCCGAAGGCCTGTGATATAAACTAATTTAGTGCGAGATAATCACGACCACTTGTGGCGTGGCAACCTCTGCTCGTGGTTGCCAAAAATTTCCAGAATAACGTCGAAAGTACAGACTGTTCTATGATGCATGTGAACCCGGTGATGCCGCGTTCAATGACAAATGCATGACCGTAGTGCACATGCACTGCAGAACACGGTCTGCGAGTCGTTGCAATATCGAAGAAAAGCCCAAATAATCGGGATCCAGTGTCAAGGGCTGTGATATGATTATACAACGAAGCAACATATCACCAGCACAAGACACCGAGTCCAAACGCTGGACAACGAAACGATAGCATCTTCCACAATTTAAGCTTCAATGAAACCTCTCTATTAATCTATTTCTTATATACAACTTGTGGCGTGGCAAGTGTCATGATTGCCCGTAATCTGATTGGTTGTCGGACAAAAGACTCATTGTTCCTTTTGTGTGACTTCTGGTCAATTATCGCGCTTTGGGTCAATTTTCGGTCACCTAACAGCAATATAATACTAATGAGGTGAGGTTGAATATAGAGTAAAAAGAATTCGAAAAGTGATAAAAAATTTTAGCGAACAAGAGGATTATACAAGAAAAAAGATAACAACCACAACAACACAAAAAGGATATTAAAAGCAAACAAGAAAAACAAAAAAATATCAATTACAAGATTAAAAAACATGAATGTAGGAAAAACGAAGAAAAGAAACTGCGGCAGAAGTAAATCAAGCAAGACAATACAATATAATGAAGCTGAACGCAGAATTTTTAAGTTAGAAAATGTTAGGTAAAAAAGAAGCAAGAAAAATAATAAAAACATGAAAACTAGATACAGGATAAAGAATCCAAAGCAAAGTAAAAGAAAAATTGTGACGTAGAATATAGAATAATAAGCATTGAAAATTATCAGGGACCAGGATGAAAAGAAAGCACAAAAAGACCAAAATGGATAAAATGTAAATGAGCATATGTTCAAAATTCAGCCAAAATAGGTAATTTGGGTAAAATACCACTGCCTGAAGAAAATAATTTTCTGAGCTTGGGATCAGCGTGATCAAAGCAAAATAAATACTGCCATCGACTAGTTCCAAAATCGATTAAAATTAGAGGTGAAACAGAAAAGAGGACTCATTGAAACGGATCTCTTGTAGTTTTCAGCTGTTATATGGTTCTTATGATAGTATCTTTTTTACTTTTCCTGTTACAAAACATGTTGATTTTTGTCTATTTTTTAAATAGACAGTTAGTATTTTCCATTCTTGTCAGTCAATATTTGAGCAATCTGGCTGAAACCCCGCAGTTTTTATACTAGTTTTTTATCTATCGAAGGCAGCAAACCGCCTTAGAAAAGCTTCATCCATGCGGAAGCTATGGAAGTGTCGGTTTCTATCTCACCCTGTATTCTTTCTTTGAGTGCTGATAATCTCCACTTCATGAAACTTCTTCTTCCTCATTACATGGAATCGGGAATGAAGTCCTTTTTTCCGACAGGGTACCGGCCACGTTTACGGAACCCATGGAGCAGTATACGGAAAATTTTTGTTGGGTCCAAAACACGTATTGGCTCCAATTACACGATTATGTGCCTCAAAATTACGCCGAACGAGATTCCAGGCAAATCGGCTACTACCAGTGGGTGCCTTTTATTCTGGCTCTGGAAGCGTTACTCTTTTACATGCCCTGTTTGGCCTGGCGGTTGTTAAGCGCTCAATCAGGTAAAGAATGAATATGTCTGATCCATTTATCCAATGTCAGGATTTTTAGGATGTTTACTGTAGTTAATTGATAAATATTTGTATACAGTAGCACCTTGCCGACGTCAACCCCTTTTATTACCCAGAAGCAACAACATCAGCAAACTATACAGAGAAAATTTTTACAGATACCTTGGAGGACAAACTATAATGCAGCGTTTGTTGATATGTTGTCAATATGAACTGGATTTTCTACAGTAGTGTATATTTTCTCAATTCTATATATGACAAAGCAGAAGTTTCTGGGTTGAGAGTCCTACTCCTTTTGGAGGTATCCAAAAATCTAACAGATTTCCCATATATTTACTATAAGATTTCGGTTTTGTCAGGAAATTGTCGAACGTGATCGTTCTACTAATATTCCAAATTTCAGATTGCCGGCCATCTTATTCACACAAAATAACAGTTTTGCAATACTGTAACAATGTGGGCACTGGAATTTGTCAGGACAATCTAAAAAATTCGTGCTATTGAACAACAGATATTAGAATCTTGCATGCGTTCCAGTTAAGTTTGGTCGAAAAATAGGGCCATTAATAGTTCAGCCAGTCAACCTAGAGTGTTCGATTTTTCCTTTTCAGATACCCTGTAAGTTCTAGTTTTTTACCTTGGAAATTCACCCTTACACTTGCAGTATAGTGATTAATGTTTGTGCAAAGTAAACCGTTGATTTTTGCTCTCGAATTCCATTTCTTAAAAATGACTATCAGCAGCATATCACAATTATAAAGTAAGGACACTAAGTTATCAACAAAAGTGCAGTTTCAAAGATAATTTAGATTCTTATAATATTTTGAGTACTTAGTTGATTGAGAGTTTCAGAAGGATTCGACATTTGCTAAAAAATAATTGGAATCGATTATTTATAAATAATGATCTCGTGGAAAATTTTTCATTTTGAAATAGACTCGTCAGTGTTACTTCATGTTAAATATGCCGATTTTTCTAAAATCTATCGAAAAATAATCTATGAAGAAATACAAAGTGGAGTCACTTTGCTGTAATCCGTACCAACCAGTATGAGTATTTTGAGAATGCCTGTAGTTTTGAACTATAAGTTAACTATTCAACGCGATAGATCAGAACCTCAGTTCTGTTCTGATTACTATTGGCGATCCGCTTTTGGAGCACCCTATTTGTTGAAAGGTCCAACTTCTGATCAAATTCGGTAATAAGTACTAAATCAATCCCATTTTAGGCACATTGTTCTATGAAACAAACCTACCAATTAATGCTTAGTAGCTCATGGGACGTCATATTGCATAGTTTTCGCGTTTTTAACAAAACAAACATGATGAATAATTTGAGGATAGTAAAAGCTTGGCGTCATTTAGATCTTATTTTACTATAAAACAATCGAAAATTCAAGCACTAAAACAAATTAAGACTGATTCAATTTGATCGTAAAATATTCAAACCATGTGCTAGTTTTTCTGGTGAAGTGATAAACGAGTTCAATATCAAACTTGCTCGTCTTACAGTAATCAGAAGTTCACTTCTTGGGGAAAAATACCACGTATTACAGTATACCTGTATTTCATGAAACACATCATTACAGTAATTAGCAAAAAGCATATCACAATTTATGTGCAGATAGCTTTTAGCGAAATGTGAAACTTTTATTTGCTCGAAAGACAATACCACTTCCATGATTTTTTCTACTCTAGAATGAGCAACATGTCTTTTCTATTCTCCCAGAATCTCGGCGGGTGGTCTCCGTTTTCTTTGAATCAGGAAGTTATCTCAACAATAATCTATTACTTACAGTATACGGCCACTCAACGCCCAGGTGACCGTTACTCTTCTTTCTATTCTAGAGAAAGGGACCCATTTCCTCTTCCTGTCTTTTCCTTTGGAGTGGTGCCCGATTTTCTCCACTTACCAATCTCCAATGTGTACTTTTTCAAGTTACCCTACCCGATCATTTTCGGAATACATGTTATCCGTACCAATATTTATCTCTAAGAACGAGATTGATTTGCATAAAAATTAAACACACATATCATTAGTCAGTTGTTGCCCACAACGTTCCTAGTCGACGGATCTAATTCCAACAAGCTCTGATATTTCATGAATTTTGCTCTCTGATTTTCATACTTTTCGCGACTATAGCCCGTTTTTCTTAAAATGCTTGTATATAATGAAGGTGGAAAGCAAACACTGTTGCATACTTATAAGATTATCCTTTAAACTGTGTGTTACATAGTCGTAGAATTGGAAAGTTCTGAGCCTATTCAACTAAACATTACCACTTTTCAAGTAAAAAACCGTTCAGTGAACGCTTTTTGTGGACAAACTTCAAAGTGGTACTTATTTTTGTCATTTTTCAAACTTGAGAATATTTAGTAAAAAAGGCTTTGAGTTTCATTATTGCAGCAAATCTTTCGGAAAATAACATTTGGCAGTGGCGACGTCCGCAAGCAAAATTTTTTACACTTCTTTCTTGTTAACTCCATCCAATCCACTTTTCTGCGATCAATCTTTCATGCTTACTCTATTCCAAATGCAGTGGTTTTTTTTCAAGCGGCTACTAATTTGCATGAAAATTGGCTTCCCCCAATAATGCCGAACTGAAAGGAACTTTTTTCCGGTCCGTAAATTTATACACGTCAGTCGAATTCTACATATATAGTTGAAATAGAAAAAGTTGTTTCATTATATTGAAGTGGGTAATTTGTTTTCGTGAAAGTTTGCGCAATTGATCGACAATCTATTGCGTTGCTTTGAAAGTTATGAAAATCATTGAGGAAATATAGAAAATATTCAAAAGATTTAAAAAAAGAAATACAAACAGATATAAACAAAACGGGAAAATAAATTGTTGATTCCTTCATGTGAGAAATAACATTTTTTTTAAGCAAACTTTTCACTGAAATAAAGCAGCAGGAGATGCGCATGGAAAATAAGTATCTGCAGCCTAATAATTCAATCCCCGACAATATTCCATTCTTGCCAAACAATTGGATGTTTCAAAAGAAAAAGGTGCATAAGAACAGAGCTAGGAACTCCCTGCTGATTCCTAGATCCGGATTCAGGATACTTTCGAGTACATATTGTTTTCATTTTCGACGCACAAGTCAAATTTGGCTCGTAGGGCAAAATTTGCACAAGCCAAAGACAACATTCTTCAAGCCAAAAGTTAGCTTTGTGTATAAAAATACATACCATATATGGGAAGTTTCCAGTATTTTAGGAGCCATTGAACATTTTTTTGAAGAAAGGCTGATCTCTGTCGAATATGATACTATACTACATTATTGAACATAAATGCCACGACGTGACGCAATGTCCATGCATTTCAGCTCTTCGAAATAGACAATATCCCAAAATGGATACCTCTTATGCATCGGAATCGTTTGGAAAGAGTTTAGAGATCGCAAAAATTACTAGAATGATCATTGACTAAATCCGAAATTTACAAAAATCGAAATAAGTTGAAGCTGTCTACTAGGGCTACTAACAAATTGACATAGAACAGTTTTTCGCTCCAAATGCTGAGATACCATGTTATTGTCTTTGATTTGGATGCAAATTTCCCATATCTAAATTAGCAGTCGATTCTCAACTTTCGACTTTCACTGCGCAAGTTGACCACTATACTTTGTGTGAAGCTTTCGAGTCAAATATCAGGGCTATGATCCCAAGTATCTTTAGCATTTCGAAACCTGCCTAAACAAAGACTCGATTGGCTACTTAAATTTAATGAATGGGTTTGAATAGCCTCATACTGTTTTCTTTCTGTATGAGTGACTTTGAGCCTTGAAAAAATATTGAACTGTTTCAATTTGGGCACCAGAAATTTAGGCCGCTATAAGGAAAATAACTGGAAGAGAAAGAAAAATTTTCAAGCATGGGGTCAATTGATAGTAAATTAACTACAAACAAAAATGCATTGGTCAAGCCTTAAGATCAATGAGTCAGATGCCAGGTGCCGGAGAATTAAAGTTAAGCAATGAGCATTTAGAGCATTAATCGATCAAAATGTTTTCGAACGACCAAGCTCGATTATTTCACTGAAATTTGGACAAATTTTAACACTGGATATATTCTCTTATAAAAATTGGTGTGTTTGAAAATATCCTTTCTTATGTAAGAACGATTCGATTGAGATTGAGAGTTAGTGAGTTCTTGATTTTATTCTGATACTCTGATTTTGGCTTCTTTTGCTATTTATTTCCATACTGAATTATAGATGAGAATTCTGTTTGTCATTTCAAAATCAAACTATAAAAGAAAAACGGGTTTACAGTAAGTTTTAAACTTCAAGCGATTCAATAACCTGCTATGTACAATGTCAACTAAACAAATTCTATTTTCGTTAGACATAGCGTGATCTAAAATGTTATTGTATGGGAATCCTTAGAAAGACGCGGAAGAAGATAACTTTGGGCATACCTGCCTGATCGAATAGTTATAGTTTTGATGGGAGACTCATTCACAAAAATTTGTTCGTCGCATCAATGAATTACATGCTAAATCAATATCAAGAAGTTTATGATCAATTTTTTCCTCTTACGTATAACTAATGAAGTGCGACATCATATCATGAAAAGCACTAAGGATATTCCATTCCATTCGTTTAAACTAATAATGACTATGAATTCCGTGAAACTTATCTGCTTTTAAGATAATCTACCATTTTTTAATTTCATGATGATGATGAGTAATTCCAGTAGTTTATATTAGGAGAAACTGGTTCGGGCACGTTTAGCCAATCGAAAATACTTCGATATCATTCACCTAACCTAGCTTAGGTTAGGTGAATGATATCGAGGATATGAAGTCTTTTGTAATGGTACATTTGAAAGCTCGCTGTCACCATTCTGATTCCAAAGGGAAAAGTACTTGCTACCCGTTAGTCACAGAACAGATTATAAGTTTCATCATCCCTTTCTAATAAAACCTGATTCTACCTACATGCTGACCAATTTTATTCAATTGATCTCATTTTATTTTCATTAGATATATAGTCCCCGGCCCTTTCCCTGACTGCTGGACCCCGATTGTTCCTTATGCTAGGTCCGCCAACTACTGCTCATCTGCTACCTATTGCACATCCGCTACTTTAGTCAGATTCGCTACCTTATGCATATTCGCTACTTTCTGTTGTACATAAGTAAGGAGTTATATTTACTTTCTACATTAAATAATGATAACGTATGCATGATTTAATTAATCAAGAGAGTGTTGAGTAGCTAAATATTTACCAATCATCAGGATCATTACCGTAAAAATTTACGAATTATATTCATTAGCAATTAGAACATAAAATGTGCTCATCAAAATTTTCAACTAGCCATAAACCGTATTTTCGGTGAAACTCTTGTGTAAGTTACGTATTCTGTTTTCAAAAGTAGCATCAAATTAGCATGATCATGTTTGCAGTTACGTCTATCAATAAGAGCACTTGTCGATCAGAGTAAATTGCTTTGGATTCAAAATTTCAATTTTTGTCTTCGTTTATCATTATCACTTTTAGCCACTGTTTTCTTTTGAAAAGAGATCAAAATATATTATAAAGCTAGAATACCTGTACGAAATCTCTGATGTTCAACATCAGGGTTTTCGAATATTTGATCTTTAGTAATCATAATTCGACTCAAATTCAGTACCCGTTCGCTTGGGCACTAATGAGAAATTTTCGAATGTTCCGCGAAAGTGTTCAAGAAAATATTTTTCACCATACAGACTGCTTACGGTCATTCGCGTTTTCACATTCCTTCAACTTATTGTCCTCATGAAATCCTTATAAAAATAGCAAAACGCTTTTCCCGCATTTTTTGTCGCCTGGTATCGGATGTGGACTGCCTAGCTGATCTGCTACCCAATCAAAACCACGTCCCGATTCTTAGCATAAACGTTCTTGGGAAGTTGCTGAGGTCCTTACCCCTGACAGAACCCTAGCTAATCCCCGGCAATATCCTGGCTGACCTCCCCAGAATTTTTTTGTTTTGGGATTTTTAAACAATGAAATGTGGAAATGATTTTTTCTCCAGATAAATGTCGCAAACAAATATATCAAGCATGAAATAAATATGATTTTTAAAAAGTTCAGTGCTCTTTGAAGACTTGATCTTATAAAGGATTGAAAATTTCGTGTAAAAATATAACTTATTCGGATAAATTTTAATTTTTTTGTTGGAACCAAAAGCGTACACTGAAAAATATCTAAAACGAAGTTCTAAAACATTCCAATCAATTTTGACCGAGTTTTGACACTTTTGAACCAAGTTTTGGTCTGATCTCGCCAAAATTTGTATGCTGTACATGTACGATCTTCAGTTGTACTTTTTTTCGCATCGACAGGAATACACGTCCAATCTTTGGTCCAGATGGCGTGCGATTCACGACTTTTGGACAAAGAATCGCGACAAAAAGCGCTAGATATCATTTCCACGCACGTCGAAGAATCCTTACACATCAAACACCACATTGGCGCCGGTACAAAATTCAAATTAATCAACGTTTTCGTGTGCACGCGAAGCGCCGGTTCGGCCGTCACCTGTCTATACTTGAGCATCAAATTTTTGTACGGCATCAACGTAGCCAGCCAAATTTTATTGTTAAACGCTTTGTTGGGTGAGCAATCTCAAGTTTGACCCGGAGCACTACACTTCACAGGTGCATGCTATGATGACACGTTTCATGATAACATTTTTCCACACAACGCCAAGTTTCATGGTATACCTAACTAATAATGTTTCCTTATATACCATCTTCGTGGTATCCATATGTTATGCCAGGCTCCATAATCACGGTGTGTCATGCTCCACGATATTCAATGCTTTGCCGTGCTTCATGACGCGCTCATCATAGCCACAGTCACAAAGTCATGATACGCCATACCTCATGGTATGTCATACATTAAGGCATGCCATTTTTCATTTTTGTCATAGCGTGTCTCAAATCGTGATACTTGGTATGCCATGCCTCGTCGTCCGTCATAAGCTGCATTGCCACGGTGTGTCATGCTCCAACATTTTCTATGCTTTACCGTACTACAAAACGTGTCATGCTCCAGTATACACGGCATGCCATGCTTCATGGCATTCCATGTTCATGGTATGTCACAGTATGTCTTATTCCATGGTACACCTCAAATTTTAAAACTAGTGTTCACTGCCCTTCCGCGTTTCCTGATATTCTACGGTGTGCCATGCCCGCGACTATGCTTTGCTATGGTATACTGTAGCATGCTGCGTGATACGCCATATCCATAGTTCACTTTGTAGATTAATGCTGCATGGAATATCATATTTCATGATTTTCTATGCTATGCTAAGCTTCATGGTATGCCGTTTCTCAGATTTGATATTGGCTGCCTCAAACCACGCTGCATGATATGTCGTTAATCTGTTTGCTCATGATGAGGCATACTTCATGTCATGATTGACACACAAGTATCCACGATATTCTAAATTTCGTTGTATGCATATATGCATTGCAATATAACATATCACATGATAGACAACAGTAATGTTCAGTGCAATGCAATGCTTCCTCGTATGTCATGCTGCATGGTATGCAAGCGACGTCGTATGCCATATTTGCCCTTCCATGGTATGTCATACTTCATGGTATTAGATGCTATGCCATGTTTCATGACAGGTCAAGGCGTACCGTGCTTCTAGTCCACCATGCTATGTAATGGGTATGCTTTATGCTATGCCAGATACGTCATGATTCAGCTTATCACACAGACGAGTAAGCTTTTACTTCATAAAAAATCGAGCATTTCGACCTATGTACCTCTGCAGAACACTGGCACTGTGTCTCAGGAACGTAAACATTTTTACGCAAATTTTGTGCTTCTTTTTCCCAGGTAACAGAGACATGATGTACGGTTTCCACGTCTTGAACGACCTACTACATAGCAGGGAATGGGACGAATCTGGCAATTTTCCTCGCGTAACGTTGTGCGATTTCGAAGTCAAAGTATTGGGCAACGTGCACAGGCATACTGTACAATGCGTGCTAATGATCAATATGTTCAACGAGAAAATATTTTTATTCCTTTGGTTTTGGTGAGTTGTTTAACTGAAGAAGGTACAAGAATCTAAAATTCTGCCGAACATCTTACAATAATGACACTGTACAGTCTCTGTTTAAAGAATAACCCTTAAAAATTTTCTACTGTAGCGGAAATCATTTCTTATGTACAGTACAGTTTACTTCTCCAGCAGGTTATTTAGGTTTTAAACTTTTCATCTACGTGAATTCCTAAAATTCTCGAATTGCCGTGGTTGTCCGCGTTCTAAGTTCATGACTCCTGTGAATTCCACTCAAAATTATCTAGCAGTTGTCTATGGTTTTTTTAGTTTTTCGGCGATTTTTTTTGTCATCAGGTAGGTTTCGAACCTGCAACCTTTTGATTCAAAACCTCCAGCGCGTTACCACTGAGCCAAACACTCACGTAAAAATTAACCTTTTAATTCCCATTTATTATTTTCATTATTTCAAACAACTTTGCATTATGGACACGGCCAAAAAGCTGCAATATTATTCAATAAAGCCTAAGCCTAAGCCTAAGCCTAAGCCTAAGCCTAAGCCTAAGCCTAAGCCTAAGCCTAAGCCTAAGCCTAAGCCTAAGCCTAAGCCTAAGCCTAAGCCTAAGCCTAAGCCTAAGCCTAAGCCTAAGCCTAAGCCTAAGCCTAAACCAAAAAAATAGTGGTGGTGAACTACTACAAAAGGTCACAGGAAAGACCGTTGTTGATATCTGTAAAAAAATTTATCCTGATCAGAGCAACATTAATCCCTTAGCGACTATTGCCTATTCAATTTAAAATGATGGACGCCGCAAAAGCCAAAAAATTAGGTTAAAGTTGTCACGAAATTTCAACTTGGTAAAAAACTTTACACCGTAGAAAAACGCTAAATTTCTTTATGAGAATGGGAAAGGCCAAAATCATTGAAAAAACATAACTATCCAGTTTCGATTTGGACGGAAATGTGTCGAAACCTGAGTGTTACGCGAAAATTTTGATTACTTGACCAATTGAAAGTAACTCGCCTACGAAAATTTTTTTCATTGATTGCAGTAATAAGCATATTAGCTTTTCCATATTGAACTTACGTTTATGGCATCGCTGCGTCGATTATTTTGAAATAACCGAAGTGTAAATCAGGTTCGAAATTCATCACTTGTGCGAATCCTAACGAAAGTTTTGTACTCGATATAATATTGTGAGTCTTGCTTTCGAGTTAAATTGTTCTTACTGTAGGAAGTTGACACCTCAGTTTAGTAAATGAACCTTACCTTCAATCATCACAATCAAAGTTCTAGTCTGTTTTCTTTGAAATACTTCTAATACTTCTAAATAATGAAAGTGGAAAGCAAGTAGTATTTCCGATTTTTACGATTTTCAGGCAAACAGTATATTATTTAGGACTGGAAATTTGTGAGCGTACTGGCCTAACCTTTAACAATTGTTTGAGTCAAAAATTTTACAGTAAGAGCTACATGTAAACGATTTTGTCGAAAGTACTGATTTGTGTCAGTTTTCTATTTGGAAGCATTCTATAAAAAACTGATTATAGATACTGACGTGAGCTTTTTTTCCGGAATGAATGTCCTTACTGCAACAAGCTGACACCTTACGATAGTGAACTTCATTTTGGTCATTTTTACTCCGTGTACCTTTGTCCCAACCAAGATTTTCTCCTTCCGAAATCTTACTGTAGTGAAAAAATCTCCTGTCAATGCAACATGACTTTTTCATGTTCGAGGTTCGTCACTTGTTTGAATTTCAACCTATACCGTGATCTATGTTTTGTGAATGACTGTTCTGCCTCATTATAATAAAAGAGCTCTTGTTTCACTTAGTGTTTCAAAGTTCATGAGCAGGCATATTTCTGAAACTATTTCAACAATGGCTTTTTCATGTACTGACTGTCTGTTCAGGTTTCAACCTGCGCGAATCCCGACCAGATTTTCTGATACTGTCAATCTGCTTTTTGAGTTCTTGCTGGAACACTTTATTGTCATACTGTAAGTCTTGCTGATTTTATATCATCTTGTTGACGTCTAACTTCAACTTCAGGTACATTCTTTTACTATGCGCTACCATATGCAGTTTTATCTACTGGATTTTCATCACCGTACTGCCCGGTCGACGCCTAAATTTCGTCAACAAATATTTAGTGGGCCTCGAAGGCTACCGTATGGTCGACAGCCAGTCGTTGAGGCGGTTCGTGTTTAACTTTTTGCGCTACGACGGCGTCTTCCTATTGCGCATGACGGCCACGCACGCCGGCGACTTGGCCTGCTGCGATTTGGCCAAAACGTTATGGAATCGATTCCACGACAATAAAGAACGGGCGCACGATATTTGAATAGGGGATGAATTATTTAAATTCTGAATATAAATTATTCAAATTTTAAACGAAATTGACGCTCGGCATTTCGTAGAACAATTTAACAAAAAAACAAACGCTTAGTCGATAAAATGGGATGAATATTTGCGCTTGATGATCTCACTTATTTTATAACTGCGTACTGTATCTTGATTTTGTAATTATGTAGATAGTATGCGGATTTGGAAACAGGTGTACTAGAAAATTTTTAAGGACACCCTGTTGATACGGATATAGTTCGATATATGGCGTTCATCGTTTATAGTTACGTGCATAGAAATTCGGCGTTTTGTGCATATGATTCGAGTAAAACGTCGTTCTAAGGATCGCGTGTCGATTCAGCCACCGTGGTATTTCAGGCAACTTTACCACTCCTGTCAATCAGTCGTTTTAGCCACTCGAAATATACCCGTGTGCGTCGCGGAAAATAATCACAAGTACAAGAATTGAGAAAATATTTCAAACTTCGATCTTGTTGACCATCCTGTGGAAAGAAAAAAACATTCGCTGAAAAACACTTTTCCTCACTAATGTTTACATAATTTTAAATTTTATTACAGTCAGCTTAACCATCCTAAGCAGTATTTGGATGTCAAATTTTGACCAACAATTTTTTTTAAACGTGCGTGCTCAATTCCAAATTTTTCAAAACTTATGCAAATTTATGTAAATTTGTATATGAGAAAAATTTTATGGAAATTAGATCGGTAGATCTCATATAGTTTCCAAAATGCACGTCGATTGTTCCTGAAATTTTTCTCCTTTCAATTTCTTACACGTTCGAAAGAATCGGTTACGTCGTTTTTTACGAAATGCCTTTTAATTCAAAAATTCCATGATCTGAAATTTGGTTGATCAAATTTTAAAAAAATTCAGTGAGCTACGAGAATAAATGTTTCAAAGTGTCCTTCCCCATACTGATTTCCTCCATTATGGATCGTAATAAAATCAGTCAAGTCGTTGTTCTTTGATCGCCGCAGAGACAAGTCATCCTAGGTCTACCAGACGATCACTACTTTTGATGGTATTTTACTCATCTATTCATTCAGCCCCGGAAAGCAAAAAAGTTCAGATAAAAAACCTGCCCCGTAGGTATAGTTTTCTAAAAACATTTGCTAGCCTAACTGCTGCAGTCAACTGTCCTGTGCGTCGAAGCTTATGTAGGAAAATAGTTGAAAAATAGTTGAAGTGAAAAGTGAGAAAAGCTTTGCATCCCACAATGCTGAGTATGTCTCTAGTCATGAAATTTTCATCGTGGTTTTTTGCAAAATTATTGTTCATTCGGCGATTTTAATCAAATTTATTGCTAAAATAAATCTTCCTGACGAGTTTAAATTAGCAATTCGTAAAAAAGTGCAGAATTTCTTAAATTCCGATTTTTTTTCAATTATCAACCAATTTTTGTGCTTAGCTATTATTTCTTTCTGGGTTTTTTTCGCGCAGAGCAACGAAATTTTTGCCAATTGGCACAAGAGGCCAAGAAAATTTAAGTCAATGGCAAAAAAAATTTCTCTGAAAACTGCGAAAAGGTTTCAAGCCAAAAGTGTGGTAAAAATTTTACGCATCATTTTTTTTGTAGAAATCGTTCTCAACTAGCTATGTCAGTCAGATAAGAAAAAACTATGCAAAGAAATGATTCACGACGACTCAAATGGAATGCTGAGAAAATTTAAATGACTAGAATTTTTCAGGAATTTCACATCTTATTTCAATTTTCGACTACGAATATTTATGAAAACAACTATGTAAAGACACTTGAGAAAATAAGGTCGAAAATTGTCTACTTTTCGGTCGAAACATTGTTCCAACGATATTGATTTTTCTATTTGAATCGATCTAACTCAAAAAGTGAATTTCAGTTTTAGATCCCAATCCGACTAGTGCTTAATAAACAGAGAATATTCAGAATTTTTTTATCCATCAGTCATTGACAGCCTATAAAGTTTGTTGCGACGATACCAACACAGTGTTTGATGAGAACTCGTTCGCATTTGGGTCAAGTATTAATTAATTATTATATTCGTTGACCCAGCGTGAAGCGCCGAATTTTTTTTGCATTTTCAGTCTCTGCAACGTCTAGAAATCGAGGGAATTTAGTGTTTGACCAGCCAAAAATGTTGTGCCAATTGGCACAAACGCTCAAAATTCATTCTGAAATTCCAATTTTTTGGTGCGAAAAACCTTTTTTTGCCACCAAAAATATACTGGAAAGGGGTCAAATTTTTTTTCTTTTATAGACACATTATTCAAGTGTTTTTGAGTTTAAATCAAAATAGAAGAAAAAATTGAAATTTTCGAATTCGAAGCCTAATTTAAAAGCATTATGGAACAAATATTCCAGCAAACTATCGAGTAGCTTAATGATCCTGAATTAGATGAGAAATCAACCGTCTCAAAAAACATGTTAATCTTTCTGGCGCGAAGTGCTGGAAAACTTTTTTGGGGGTACTGACATTCTGCGATGCTAGAAAATCAATTTTCCGAACATTTATTTCAATTATAAGATCCAAATTTTCTATTCAAAAATCGTAAATTCTACAAATTTATCATTTAAAAAATTTTAAAACCTGTAATTTATTCGTAAGTTGTCACAAATTTGGCTGAAAAGCTTTGAGAAAGAGGAGTAGAAATTTTTCAAAAATACGTCCACGAAGCTTTTGAATTCTATTTAGGTCAAGAAAAGTACAATCCCCTCAAAATTTTAATAGAGTTGACGTATCTTTCTCAAAAAATGTGTCAAGGAAAAAATGTGGATATTCATTAAATAGTAGGATAAATCTTGAAAATCATCAATAAGCATGAGATAATACATTTGAGATGGTGAAAACTACTAAAGATTAAATGGTAAGTGAAGATAGACATGCTAAAAGACGTATATGGGCTAGGTAATTAATAATAATTATTATTAAAGTTATAACCACCATGAAGTGGCAGAAAATTTTTAGATTTGGACTTTCTAAAATGCATCAGAATGCAACTTTTCTCTTTGGGGTAAAACCAGTACTGACAACACACACATAAGAGGTCCGAACAGCTGGAGGTAAACCCAAAATTTGAGGGTGGGGGTCCCAGAGTTTTAAAAATTTTGGGAAGTCCCTAAAAAGTAAAAAAAAGTTCAAAAATTTTCCCAAAAAAGTCATTTTTTCTGAGTTTAGGGGGGTGCAGTTGAGCATAGATTTGACCAAGTTGGGAAGAGCAGTCTAAAATTTGGGTGTATGGTTCGACTAAGTCAGGGATGAGGTCCCCCCCAAACCCCCTCTCAATTACAGGTATGATCACTTCTTATGATGAGTGATAAATTATTGAGTGATATATAAGATAAAATGTTTAGACAACATTTTTGTACAAAAACGACTTGGTGAACATCGTGGGAAAATGTTTGGAATGTTTTGTGAAATAGGAAGAAGGTCAAGATTAATCATTGCCAAAAAATAAATGTTTCAATATTTTTAGAAGCATTGAAAATGACATTTTTTCAGTGTTAAGGCCCTGCTATAGTTCGACGGCCAGCGCCAGCCAGCACCAGCCGTCACTGTACGAAGTATAGTAGCTCATAGCTGGTGCCAGTTGTCAATTTGGATTCAATTAAAATTTCTGAACTATCCCTAGCTGTCATGTATGTTATAACATATGAATTATGGTGCAAAAAATGTATCTTGGTGTTTTACCATTTTTTCGTAGGTTTGCAGTAAATATCTCACAGCCGGCACCGTATGAAGTATAGCAGCAAAAATTTGCAACTGGTGACAACCATCACCAGCTGGCACCCATTTAAAAATATTTCATCCAGCGCCATCCAGCCCGGACTGGCTCCAGCCATCGAAGTATAGCAGGGCCTTTATGTGTAGAACAAGTTACTCATACCAACCTTTGAATCAAATGAAATACAAGAAAACTAGATTCTGAAGATTTTTCCAATAAAATTGAGCAAATTTATTGATTTTTGAGTGATTAGCCAAAAAATTTTTTATGCAAAGCCAAAATTGTTTATCCATATTGCACATCCCAACCTGGCTTGTGCAAAAAAACCCAGACTTCTTTGCATTTCCATGATGTCTCTATTCTTCTTCATGTACCTTGAGTCAACTTTTAAAAAGTCTACCTGCTTTTTTTCCAGAAGGTCCATAGTGCCATATTTATTGATAAAATTTCACCCATTACCAATGAATCAACAAAACTTGTGAGATTTTAAAGAGGCATTGATTGAGTCAGTGAGAAATCACCGCCTAATTTATGATCCAGGAAACAGAGATCATTTCAAACAAAATGTCATTGATTGATGTTGGGCGGCCATTACTGACGAATTGAAAGAATTTGGATTATCTGGTGAGTTTAATTCAACTCAAGTAAAATGAGAAATCCTCAAGTTTTGAGTAGATATGATTGATCAAACAATAAATATAAATAATTGACTTTTAGCTGATGACTGTCAAAAAGTGTTCAGAAACATCAGGGATGAGTATCAAAAACAATGAAACAAATACACAGCTGCTTTGACTAGTGGTGCTCCAGCATCATACATCCCCCGGTGGCAGTTTTGGGAACAAATGTCGTTTTTAAAAGATTTGATGAAACCAAGAATGTAATTTTTTGAGCAGTTAATTTTTTGACAGCTTTTCTAAATTTTTGATGTTTTAGAACCCATGATAATTTAACTAAACATCTATCAGTACCCAAAATGCACGAACATGAGGGAATTACCGATGAAGAAAATTGCAAAATGAGAAAATCATTCAAACCTGGTGACAATAGTTGGGAAGAATTGTTAGAGGACGAGAGCGATTATCCAAATCTAATTGCCTGCAACTGTGAAGTTGGCGCTGATGAAAGCGGAATGGCTCAAAGCACTGATTCCGCGACACCAAGCGAAGAGATTGATTTCCACTTTCCCACACAAGTTATATCCAAACAATCAACCAAAAAATGTTAAATGTCGCCAATGACTTCAGCAATTATTAAAAAACTGGACGCCACAGACTGTAAAGATCATTTGGATAATTGGGGTAAGCATGTGTGCACTTGTTGGGGTAGTTCGCAAAACATGTTGGGGTTGTGAGGAAAAGTATTTAAATCTTTCCAAAAATGCTCTAAATGCCAGTTTTTTTGAAGGTTATGTAAAACTTTTTTTAGCCTTGGGTATTGCCCACCAAATTCGCAAATTGATGAACGAAAAACAAAATGAAGCAATGGCCGAAATTGCAATGACAATTTACAAAATTTCTAAGCAGTAGTTTTTGTAAAAATTATATACAATAAAATGATGTGAAACTTGAAATGTATACCTCCTTGTCCAACTTCAGCCTAGGAAGTTTTCTCTGAAACGACCAGAAAAGACTATAGAATTCTTATATTTGGAATTCAAATTGACATAATCCATTTTTATCTAAACTATATCATTTCAACTTGCCAAAAAACTTTTCCAGCAACACTAACAAAAAAATCTTTATATGTATCTCGCAAATTTGATGCAGCAAACTTTGACCTATTTCCGCGCAAACTTCTTGTAGACGTAAAATTGTTTCAATTAGAATTTTCTGCATAAATTTGATGCTGTCGGGTCATGCAAAAATTGAGTAGGCATACACATGCCTAGACAACAGGGTCAACATTTTCAGGGCTAAGTTATATAGCTTTGGCTAAAATCATACAGGGACATACCAAAATGCCAAAGGCATTTTCGACCACCCGACAAGCCCTCGACAATCGATAATTAAAAATGCGCAGAGCGTGGGACAATTGGCGTCCGGGGTATGGCCGAAGCAAGTACGTTTTAAGTGGAAATGCTTCATTTCCCAATAAAACATTCTCACAAATAATTTCGGTTCTGGGTAATTGTAATTTTTCATCAAAATTGTACTCTTCTGAAAAAAAATCTTATTTTTAAGATGAATAACTGATGTTGAAAAATACAAAATTTGTACTCTTGTCAAATTTTCATCCAATTTGTGAATTTGCGAAAGTGCCACGGTCCGACTGCCTACCATAGCCACCAATATCAATCATCATAAATTTGTAGTTTGCATCAATGATGGCAAGCAATACAGTCGAAAAATAGCCTTTATAATTATAAAAATAACTTCCACTGTTTGATGGTGCCTATAAAATAGATTTGCTAGTTTAAAAACGAAAAAATGTTAATTCAGTGATTACTTTAATTCTAATGTGCTTGCCATCTATAGCACCAATGCAATTTGGAAAGTTCCAGTTTTCATAAAAAGCATTTTTCACTTCCCTTCATTCTTCTTTCATTGATGGAACTTTTAAAAACTCACCCTTTAAATCCTCCTAAGTCGCCCGACATGTTGCATGAAATATTTGGCCAACTGCTGATGGGATGTATTTGAGAGGCGAAGACCAGTTGAAATGAAACTTTGGTATGTCGCCAAAATTCTAAATATTTTTAGAATTTAAAATCTACTGAACTTGACATAATTTCAACATTTTTTACTTTAAAGTCAAGGCCAACCTTTCTTCTGGCAAAATTGAGATTGAAAGTGTATTGGCCCCCCGAATGTCCATTTGAATTAAGTTCAATATTTGATCGAAATCTTCTTTAAACATATGGCAGTATTTCAAAAAAAGATCGGCAAAGCTAATCTTTTGACCACTTGAAAAAACTCGCCATTTATCGGCCACAGTTTGAAAAATGGACGGACTGATTGGGGCTGTAGTTTCCGCCTTCTTTTTGCTAATAAATAAAGCAGGATCCACTTTGGAAGTTCCGCACTGACCATAGTATATTCATAAAATGCAAGCTAAAAATGAAAAATATATGTAATTTTTGGACAAGAAATTGGAAGTTTCTTAAAATAAAAATGGTGCGCAGAGTATAACATATAAGTACATACTAGATTTTGTAATGTTTAGATTTCCTGTCAATCACTGAGAAAAATCTCTAATTTTTTTGGTGCTTGGCACTGATCCATGAGTATATCAGTCATTGTTTTCTATGAGGCATGGCCAAGAAAATTTTTAGCAATTTTCTCATTGTGCAGAAATTTTTTTGAGTACAAAAACAAAAAACCATGTTTTGGATTAGGTGCTGCTGTTCGCATATCTACTTCCACTTAGTAATTAGTCATCAGTTTGAAAAAAATTTAAAAAATTTGCAAAAAAGTGTATTTTTTTAAGCCTTTTTTGGGAAAAATTTCGACTTTTTTTGACCCCCTCCTCCCAAATTTCGGATTTACCCCCCTCCAACTGGTCGGACCTCTTACAGGTATGAATTATAGGGATATTCAATCAGCCGATATGTGTTCCAAAAAATTACTGTTAAAAATTTTATTTCCAAACAGCATTTTTCAGTTACAAGCTTCTTTCTACATGTACAAAGATCGGCCAACAAACTTTCGTGCAAAGAAAAAATTTTTTATGCAAAAAAACATGATATTTTGTTTATTTTTGCACAAATCTTCCTCCAAGATAGCACTTAAGTTCATTACCTTCCAGCACAAAAGTAAAAGGTTTTGTGAATGCAGCTTCTGTTCTTATTCTTCTGTGGTTACCTCTATCTTTAGGGCGCTATTCAACGAAATTTTTTTCAGATTCTGGCACTCTAAAATGCTGGAAAATAAATTTAAAGAAAATTATTCAATAAAGATAAGGCTCGAAAACCGTTTTACAAATCAAAAAATATATACATTTGAAAAAATTTGAATTGAACTTGAAATTTATGGAAATCACCCATTATAGGGTAATGAATTGAAACGTGACTTCAGATTTGAAATATTACTTACAAAAAAAGTGGAAAAATTGATATTTTGATCATGCACCAAAATTCATTTTTTCCCTGCCGAACCCCCATATTTTTCCCCTTTTTCGAAAATTTGCTACTTCAGAAAGTTTAATTTGTAGAAAAACAGTGTACAGACTGACCAATAAAAAACAAAGAATGGGTTACTCCGCCAAAAACAGTGCCTTCCATCTTTATGCTAAAAAAAAGTCAAAAATTTTTTATTGCCAAGGCACTTTCCAAACATGACTCCAATATTCATATTGATTGAAGCAACTATTCTTGTATTTTATATAAACAAAATTCAGAAAAAATTCTTATTTCAAAATTTGATTGATATTGTTGATATGGTCTTTTCCACCGACAGTCCACTCATTTATCGCTCGAGTTGCATCCTTGTAGAATGGCTAGATGAACTGCCAAGTTGAAGGGAGGCCATCCACAGATGAGGAAGAGTCCGTAATCAACTTTGACCTCTACTCTCGGAAGTTCCACAGTAGGTCAGTTTCTAGTCCTTATATCTTGACAACTTAGCCAGCTTATTTCTCTCAAAGTACGTTTCAAACATTTTGTATGGTAAAATTTTCTCTAGCTGACTTAATCTGGTTCTTATGTGCCATAAGTATAGAGTGTATATGTTAATTATCTTTTTATTTCTTTCCAATTTGCCTCGTGTAGTCCAGATAGTTTTTTGTGCAATTTGTAGCATCAAATTTGCAACAATTTCTTTTTGCTTGTTGTCAAAAATAAATCCAAAAATTTTATTTGTGGCAGATGCTTCAATGCTTTCTCCACACACTTCTGAGATAAGGATATCGAATTCTTTCCAAAAATTCTCTATTCTGGAACATTCTACAAAGGCGTGCTTTAGATTTTCCCAACTTGTAAGGTTTCTTCCTGAGCAATACTTGCAATTTGGGTCTTCGCCTGCCATATAATAGCTGGCGCGTGACCTCGTGTACAAAAATCTGTGCAAAATAGAATAATGAATATTTCGCACTGCACCTTGGACATACTTGGATTCTGCCAATCTTAAATACTTGTCTATTTCTTCCTTGTCTACTAACAGTTCTTTTGACCAGTATTTCATTGTGTTTGCCTGTTTTTCTTTGTCTTCGGTTAGCCATTGATATAATAGCTTCGTTTTGATATTTTTCCACTTAAAAAACTTTCCCTTAATCTTCAAACCATTATCTTCTTGATTTATCTGTAATAGTTTTTCTGTTTCTACGATTATTTTATAAATAAATGGTGGTTCTCTATCTCCATACGTTTTTTCCTTCATTTTTTTGTAATATTGCCAAAAGAGATCATTTTTTTGTTGACATTTTTTATATCTTACGAGCATCATAAAAATTAAAGCTCTTTGTTTTTTTTTAATGTCAATGAAATTTATGCCACCTTTTTCTATGCTCAGTTTTAAAGTATTCGTTTTGACCAGTACTCGTCCTTGCTTTGGATACCATATATACCTTATGCAGGATTGTTCAATTGTTTTTTTTAATTCGTCAGATAGTTCACAAAAGCATAGATTGTACCAAAGTTTAGATAATGTATATGTGTCTAGCATTTTTGCCCGGCCAAAATACGAAATGTCATAGCTTACTGGTCTATTTCTAACTTTCCCTAACTCTTCTTTTATTTTTTCGAAATTCTGATCGTCTGTCCCAAAACGGTTGAAAAATATACCATATATTCTTATTGTATCCTCTAGATATGCTTGATATTTTTTTGGCACCATATTTTTGTAAATTCCACCAAAAATCAAAATTTTTGTTTTCTCTTCTTTTAAAGTCGCCCCACTAGCTCGTTTAAAAAGCTTATAGATACCTATTATTCGATCTAAAGACTGCAAATCGGAAAGGAGAAAATTCGTGTCATCAGCATAATTTGAAATTTTGTACTCTTCTCGTCCAATAGTTATCAATAGTTATGCCAATCACTCCTTTCATATTTCTTATGTAGTTTGTTACTAGTTCGGATGCAATCACATACAAAAGTGCGGAAAGAGGGCATCCTTGTCTAATACCCCTGGTGACCTCAAAAGGTGCGGCCAGATGCCCATTTACCTGGACTGTCGATCGTGCATGTCCTTTTTTGTATATGATTTTTATCCAGTTTATGAAAGTTTGGCCATTCTATTATGTCGAAAGCACTCATATGATCTGCAGACAAGAGTATTCCGTTAGTTTCATTATCATTACAGTAATTTATTGCATTGTAGAGTTTTAGTATTCCGTCTCTTATGTCTCTGCCTTTTACTGCACAATTTTGATCGGGATGTATTATTTTAGGCATTATGTCTTTTATTCTATTAACTAGTATTTTCGCCAGTATTTTGTAGTCGGTATTGAGCATTGTAAGTGGTCTCCAATTATTTAGTAGGTCTTTTTCACCATCACCCTTGTATATTTGAGAAATTACCCCATGATACATTGAGTAGGTCATTTCTCCTCTTGCATATATATCGTTGTACAATCTTGTGAGTTTTGGAATCAAAATTTCAATATGTTCTCTGTAAAATTCGATAGGCAGTCCATCAATTCCTGGGGATTTGTTCTTGTTGAAACTATTTATCGCGGCTTTTACTTCTTCGTCTGTTATTTCCTTATCTAACTGTAGATTTTGATTTTCAGAAACCCTGTTGTACGGTTCTTCTAGTAAAAATTCTTCTATGCTGTCTTCATCTATGGTCTCAGATGTGAATTTCTTACTGAACTGTAACCGAACTTCTGCTAATGTGTTTCCTTGATCTTCTATTTTTTCGGCTTTTTCATTTTTGATTGAGTACATTATTCTGTTTTCAGCCGACCTTTTTTGTATCATTTTAGCTGTGGCTATACTGTATCGCTCTGTAATCATTTCTTTATATTGTGTGGTCTTCAATCTTTGCTTTATTTCATAGTTTTCTAGTTTTCGTAATTCTCTTTTGTTTTTTTGTAACCTTTCTTTCAGCTCTTCACTCCTTGGATAGTATTGTAGTTGCTCTTTTACCCTGTTCATTTCTTTTTCTATGTTTTCTTTTTTAGTTTTTCGAATGTAGGCTTCTTTTTTCTGTATGTCAACACAATAATGTTATACATATCCCTGCATATACATATCCCTGCACATTGCTCATCTTTTCCGAGTGATTCTATGATCTCGAATTTTTGTTCAAAAACTTGTCTGAAATATTTATTTTGACTTTTCATTGTGAAATGTGTCTCGTGCAGTACGACAAGGTCAAAATTTTTACATTTTTCGAAAAGAAGCACAGTTTTCATGGGTTTGTCTCTCAAGTTTTGTACATTGAAAGTAAGTAAACTCAATGAATTACTGGTCATCTTTCCTCATTGCTGCTAATCCTACTTAAGCTGACCTTTTGTGGTCCCTTGAGGAAGTAGAGTCATTTGGCCTTTTCAGGCTATTTCTCCTCTGGGATGACTCTATAGAGTCAACTTCGTGTTTGAAGTGCTCCATCATTTCTCCTCTCAATTTGGTTAAAAGTTGACCAAAGACATTCTTACCTGGATAACTCCTGAGGTCATTTATGGATGGATCGTCCCTTTTGAGTCCACATCCCCAATATAAATCGTAAGGGTTTGCTTCGACCAATAAGGCAGGCGCAGTGTTGAAAAACTGGCGCCTCAGGTTGGAGTCTTGTTCGTATTTGTACCCGTTGGCCTTGTAGAGGGTACTGTAGGCGAAATTGTGCCACGTTCCCAATTTTGTAAAATCCCAAGGTAATTTTCCGCCGATTTTTTTGGCTTCGACTGCATTTGGGGCATTCAAAATAATTTGAGCCGCTTCTTTATCTCCCATCGCCATGGCCTTTTGATGGAATAAATAATGTTCTGTGGACTTGTAAGCCACTTTATCTGCAACAAAATTGGTAGGAAAATGATTGGATAGAAAATGTTTATAGGTTAGAAAGGGAATTATTTTTGGGGGTTCTTTTACCCTTTCTTCTATTGATCCATGACCTTTGGTCGGCTCCACAGTTGATGATTTACCGGTATTACCTGTGTCAGGATTTTTCGGACCTGGCTCCTGATCACCAGCATCCACCAAGCGAGTCATAACCATTTCAACTGGTGCCCCTCCGGACCTTGGCTCTTTTGAACCTGGTCTAGCCATTAGGGCTGCAGCATATGACTTTCTTGGAGGTTGATTGTCCACTATATCGCATTCCACAGCCATATGACCTGGAGCCATACATTTCCGACACCATTGTGGCATACCTTGATGTCAGATTTTTACTTTTACTTGGGTCTGCATGCCAGGGGTCTTGTACCAGGCGAAACCTGCAAATTGAAATTTTTGATGGACTTCGACCACAATGGAGCGAACCCCAATCTTGATTCCAGTATCCTCAACTTCCACCCATTTGAAATCTGAAATGAACTTGATGGTTTTAACATTAGCTTGTAGCCATTTTTTAACTTCCTCATGAGGGATGGTGATTGGAACATTGCTTATATGTAGAGTCCTTACCCTGGTATTGGTCCTGGGGCGTGGCATCTCCAAATTTGTCGTTTTGTTGAATATTGTTAATTTGGACTCCACTGCCTTGTCTCGTTGATCAGGGCAACTAAAAATAATTTGATAAAAATTAAATTTCGAAATAACAAATTCTGGTTTAATGTCCCTGCTGTTTTCATTATTGATCGATATAATGACATCGTGTCGCGATTTCCCTTTGAGCCATTGATTCGTCCTGATCGATATAAACGCCGATCGGTTCAGTAATTTGGCTGCTTCTGACTGGGTCAAAATTTCTTCATCGCCCGGACTGTCTTCATTATCGTCTGGATCAATCAATAATCGATTGTGATCATCTAGGCGGCTTCTTTGCTCTTCAAGTTGTTCTTGTTCGGTTTCTTCTGCCCATATCGGGGAAGCATTCAGCGAGCTTGGCATTGTTGCTGAATGTAATTCGCCTGGCGGTTCGCCCATGGCCGGAAGTTATGGCCAAATAAAACTATGCAGTAAATATAGTCTTATGTAAATTTTGTATATAGAAAACTAAGCCACAAATTCTGGTGCGGAAAAAAACGGACGCCCAGAAACTGCTCGGAAAAACGGATAATGTTGATCAGAATGGTCCCAGGGCCTTTACTCGGATGTCGGTAAATTTTTGATTCTAGACCCTGAGTTTAGATATTTTCTCAATTTTTCGTCCCTAAAAATGAGTCACCAAACTAACCTAGCTAATGCAATTCCTCAAAAAAGTACGGTGAACATAATGAAATTCTATACGTTCAGAACTTGCCCATAGATCTTGAAACTTATGAACAGGATGTTTACATGAGTACTGTACGAAAGCACTTCCACCATTAGATCACTTTTCGTTCAATAAAACATTTCTACACCTCGAAACAAAACTGACGTCAGCAAGATGTGTTAGAAAAAACTTTACATAAAGGATTCCTGGGCAATTTTGCTCACGCTGTCTCACTATATTTATCTCACTATTGTCGAATTTTCCCCGTTCCGATTCACTGTCCAACAGCGACGATTCTCACGAAAATGGGCGCCAAACGAGGCACAGTACATCACTAAGCAATGGAAAATTTTCAGAGTAACTTATGACATTCTGTATTTTAATAGAACGATATGTAGGTTTCCAAGCACTCAAATCTTCAAAATTTTTGCAACTGTCTTGCACCCACAATGCTGAGTATGTCTCTAGTCATGAATTTTCAACAATTGAACAGGACCCAGAGACAAACACTCAGAATTGAAGGCGCATGGACCGAAGTTAATAATCGTTCGTTGTTCATTGAATCGGCTACTCACGAGAATAGGCGCCGAAGGGCTGTGATATAAACTAATTCAGTGCACGGTATATCCCTAGCCAACGACACCTATACTCATGGCGGTCGAAAATGTTGCCGGTAAAACGTCGAAAGTACAGAACTCCTGTTCCACTATGCATGTGAACCCGGTGATGACACATTTTGAGAAAAAGGCATGACCGTAGAACACATGCACAACAGAACGGGGTTCATTAGTCGTGGTAATATTGACGACAACTCCAAACAACCGGGATCCAGTGTCAGGGGCTGTGATATGAAAGTCGAACGAGGCAGCATATCACTAGCACAAGGCACCGAGTCCCGACGCTGAACGATGAAATAACACTGCTTTCCAAATGTCGAAATTCAACGGATTATGTCCTTCTGCTAAACTAGTCCCTTATATACCATCTCTGGCCTGGAAAGTGTCATGGCTGCCTGTAATCTGATTGGTTTTCGGACAAAGGAGTCTTTGTTCCTTTGTGTGACCTCAGACTAGGTCGTGGTTTCGGTCAACACACAAGTCATACACTAAAAAACAATACATTCAGACCATGAATAAAGGCATGTTACGTAGCTCGCTGCTATACTGCGTTTTATTCACTAATGCTACTGATTATCAACGTGAGCAAAAAAAGTTTTTAGCACAGGAAGCCAAAGAAGAAAGCAGGGAAGCACAGGAAGCCAAAGAAAAAAAACTTTGCTTTTTCAGATTACTGTCGATCGCCCTGGAAGAGTTCATTTTAAAAAATTTCATTCCAAAATTATCCCACCTGGATTTCGTTTTTCTTTTTACATTTGTATTGCTACAAAAATGTTCGCTGGTTTGGCAGTCTATCAATCAATATTTTCATGTTCACAATGATTTTCAAAATCTTGTAATAAAACCTTGAAACTAGAAAATAAAGTGCATACTGATTTCAATAATGTTTTGTGATGGAATCAGTGAGGTGCACACACCACGGCCTTTTTGAATAACACAAAAATTAACATTGCGAGCAGAGCTGAGGGGTTGCTCGTTATGCGTGCAATTCAACGATTACTGTATGTGCGTGTAAAATTTCGAATGATGAACTACAATCAATCAGTCAAATCTGGATACTGCAACAAACGTTGTTTTGCTTGGGCAAGCTTTTCACCTCTTTTCATCTCATCTTTCAATGATCAAGCATTTGTATGTGAAAGAACATGACATATCTGTTTTTCTTGAAATTCTTGTAAATATAAGTGGAAAGCAAGTATCATGTCATTTTTTAAACCTACAGTAAAAGCCTCGTGTGAACGACCTTGAGGGCGATAATGTTTTTGTCATTTTTGAATTTACAAATATCTACAAGTGTCGATTCCAGCGAGTAGCTCTTGTTCCCTAATATGATGAGCGTCTTGACTCGATGCTTCGTGAGACGTTTCATTGACACATTAAGGTCCCGGAGCCGTGTAATTTGGAGGATTTGTTGAAAATCTGCGTATTTTCGGATACGAAACTTTTTACCTTATATCTTTAAACTCTGGCTTTAAAATCTCAGATAAAAGAAAATGTTAGATTATTTTGGATCACAGATGTTTAATTGTGAATCGAAATTTCTGATAAGTGCATTTGGATGAGAATTTGTGTGCTGCATGAACTATGGTTTATAATCTTAAGAGTTTTGCTATACTACTATGTCACATAAAGGCTGAAAATTGAGAAGCACACTCGAATAAAACAACCATTTTTTGAGAAAAAAATTTCTCATAAAAGCCTCATGTAAGCAATTTTCTAATTTTTGCTATTGTCGAAATCACGAGCATTATACAGTAAATTATAGTTTGGCCCCCTCCGTCATTGAAAACATATACAATTCTTTTCATGATATGGCGTTTAGGGCTTTTATGGCGCTTAAGGCTTTCATGGAGCTTAGGGCTTACTTGGCGTTTAAGGCCTTTATGGCGTTTAAGGCCTTTATGGCGTTTAGGACGATTATTGCACATTGACAAAAGTGATGCAAAAATAGAACCATTTCATTTTTGCAATTTTGTCTAAACGAAATTTCGGCGGAAGAAAAAATGGCTAAGTTGCAGAATGCAGGATGCTCACTGTATTTTTTCCTGTTACTGCAGCGTCATACTGTTTTCCAAATTTACTGTAGCTTTTGCGGAAGCAGGATGTTTACTGTATTTTTTGAAGTTCAGTGTAGCTTCATACTGTATTCCTGCAGTTTACTGTAGCTTTATTTTTCCAAGTGATATTTCTTTTTTGGTTGTTGTTTTTTCTCGCTTCTTTTCTAGTCTTTGTTTTTTGTGCATTCTTCTCGCTTATATACATGAATTTGAGCCTGAAAAACCCAATTAAAAATGGTACTTTATAATGTGGATTTTTTAGAGTTTTTTGCAAAAAATTCGAGGATCATATCAAAATTTTAAATTTTAAAATCAAAAATTAAAATTTGATCATAAAATTTATTCTGAAAATCAAAATTTAATTCTGAAAATTACATTAAAATTTGTCAGGGTTAGGTTGGGGGACCCTGTTGACTTTGTACAGAAATGCATGGTTTTTTTTGATATAATTTATTTATAACAATCTCACGTACAAAATAATCCTATGCGGCGAGTGTGACGGAAAAATAGGAACCTACCAAATACGACTGAAGGCGACGGTGGAAATGAATGACACCAGATTCGTGGATACACCAAGAAAAACGTTGGGCTGCGGCTTTTCTGATTGGGGTCAATGAGGACCCGCTGGTCATAGGGTTACAAGGAGAAACGAATAAAATAAAACGACAAGCAAATGGGCAAAGCCCACTTATATGCTAAAAGTTTCGGGGTACGCCGGGTACTGTTTCACAAAAATAGACCTTGAGTGGATAGGTCGTTATCCAACTGCACACGAAAATATGCAAAACCAAAAATAACCGTTCCGCTCTAAGATCGACTGTCTCCTAATGGGAAAAAATCTTCGACTGACTGGGGAGTCCGACAGAGGTCCGAGTCTCCATTTTGAGGGATCATACCCTCTTGACCCTTCTCGCAATGAACACGTTTTTTTGCAAAGGGTAGTTCCATCAGTACTCCTTGTACCTGCAAACAGTAGGTCCATATATAATATGTACCATAACTTTATTTTTGCAGGGCCATGTTGGCCCTTGCTTTGAAAGCCCGTAATTACTTTTTGACGAATCTGATGCAGTTCCGCTAATTACATAATAAGAGAGAAATGTGTAAAGTGCTACTTGAGAAATATTGTGGAACAGTGAGTTACAAAACAATAACCGGGTTTCAGCCAAAATGTCCGGAAAGTGAAGTATTTACGAGAAAAATATGAAACATGAATGTTTACGAGAAAAATATGGCACTAATGTTACAGACGTAATTATAAGATGCATTTACATAATTACCATATTTTTTACAAAATATCTTTACACTCGTACATCGTGACAAATTTAAAATTTGATTTTGTAAATCAGACATCGAAATTTGATCATAACAATCAAAAATTTAAATTTGAGCCTGAAAACTGTTTAAAACCAAAATTTGATTTTCAAATTCAGCATGAAGATCAAAATTTGATTCTGAGACAAAAATTAAAATTTGATCCTGGATGTCAAAAATGAATACCTGATCCCGAAAATCAGTAGAAAAATCAAACTCTGATCCTGAGACTCAACTTTAAGATCAGAACTTGATTTTCAGAATGCAAAATCGAAATTTCATCAAGAATTAGAAAAATTTGAAAAGCAAAAAATCAAAAAAATTGAATAGTTGGGAAAAATAGGAAAAAAACAAAAAAATATAAAAAACTTGAAAATACAAAAAAATCAAATATTCAGGAAAAACTAAAAAACAAAAAGCAAAAAAAAATTTAACATTTGAAAAAAATCAGAAAAATGAAGAAAGAAAATCAAACAAACAAAAAAAAAGTTAAGTATTTGGAAAAGAAGAAAATATTTAAAGAGATCAAAAAAACGGAAAACAAATAAATTTAAATACTTGGAAAATAATTTGATCCCCAAGTCGTCAACTTGCTTAATGTTTAGCTTTTTTGCATACATGCTTATTGCTTGTGGCAGTACTTGCTGTTGAGGTCTGGCTACGCATCATACAACATGTTTTTCGCGTCCACTGACACAAACACAAGTCTTTAATTTGAATGTGGCTAATGACAATAACATATCATAGGTGGCGCGACAGCGTCAACCTATAATATACTTGGCCCCGAAATTTCATGTCCCCCCCTCTAGAGCCAAAATGGTAAGAGCTAGAACCTTCGGGTTTTTTTTGCATAATATCGGGCATAGGGGCAAACTATGGGGTGCCTTTTGTCATTTCGCCTCTATCTGCAAGTGGTGCTCGGTGGGTCCCCAAAAAACAGGTAAAAAACGCACTTTTTAAGGCCCTCCAGTTCCACCATGCCCAGCAATGGGTGTGCCATATCCAAGCTCCATACTTCGGCCTAACCATCTTGGGGGTGTAATCTCAAATGCAATTTTTTTTTCTTTGAAATATGGCCTCAATTCAATTATATGGTTGACCAAAGTCCGGGAAAACGCCAAATTCCCCAATTTTGTTGTATAATACTTATGGGTTCGAAAAAAAATTTTTTTGCCGCATAATGCACTACTAATTTTTTTGCAGTTTCAATTGAACTTGTAGCCTTATTGGGATTTTTGGGCTGCTAGGGTTTTCGACCATTGAGAATTTGATGGACGCGGTCACTTTACACAAAAAATTATCCCGGGTGTAAACAAGCGTATTTTTGCGATTTTTCAGTGGAGGGAGTTTTCGACCGCGGGGATTCAATAGATGTGGTCACTTTACACAAAAAATTATCCATTGTGTAAACAAGCGTATTTTCGTGATTTTTTGCTGGAAGGGGTTTTCGACCACGAGGAATTCAATAAGTGTGATCACTTTACACAAAAAATTATCCCGTGAGTAAACAAGCGTATTTTCGTGATTTTTCAGTGGAAGGGGTTTTCGACCACGGGGAATTTGATGAATGTGATTATCTTACATAAAAGAACTAACCCGGGTGTAAACAAGCGTATTTTTGTGGTTTTCTATGGAAGGGGTTTTTAACTGCGGGGAATTCAATGGATGCTTCGCTTTACACAAAAAGGTTATCCAGGGTGTAAACATGCGTATTGCCGTGATTTTCTTGTGGAGGGGATTTTCGACCACAATGAATTCCATGAATGTGATCACTTCACACAAAAAATTATCCCGTGAGTAAACAAGCGTATTTTCGAGATTTTTCAGTGGAAGGGGTTTTCGACCATGGAGAATTTGATGAATGGGGTCATCTTACATATAAAACTATTCCGGGTGTAAACAAGTGTATTTTCGTTATTTTTTGTGGAAGGGGTTTTCGACTGCGGAAAATTCAATGGATACGTCATTTTACACGAAATCTATCTGGGGTGTAAACAAGCATATTTTTGTGATTTTCTATGGAAGGGGTTTTCGACTGTGGGGAATTCAATGGATGCGTCACTTTAGACAAAAAAATTATTCTGGATTTAACCAAGCCTATTTTCGTAATTTTTTTGTGGAAGGGGTTTTCGATCACTGAGAATTTAATGAATGTGATCACTTTAGCACTAATTCATATCGAGTGTAAACAAAGGTATTTCTGCGATTTTTTGGGTTGGAGGATTCTATACCATGAGGAATTCAATAGGTATGGTCATTTTTCAGTCTGTTTACAATGTTTTTTAAGTACTATGCAGTTTACACATCTTTTACTTTTGCCGGAAGTGAGAGTTCGTAGCTTGAAGACGGGTTTTTATTGTTTTTTTGACGTGAAGATGACCAAATTTAAAACTTCAATGTGCTTCTATGAAGGTTTTCGTGCATGGTTGAGGCCCACTAAAAAGAGATGAACTAGTTTATTAGAAAATGCCCCGATGGGGCAGAAAAAAAAGAATATACTTGCTTCGACAGTTGCCATTGTAGAAAAAGAAGTGAACTAGATTTTTGAGAACTTAGGTCAAAGTTGGAAAAAATTCACTTCCTTTATATTGGATTTTCATTCTTTCTGAAAAAAATTGTCCATGTCTGCGAAAAAGTATATTCTGCAGCTAAGTGCATCAACACACTTTCCAACCAAATATGTGCATCTCTGAAATTTTTAGGAGGGTACAGAGGTGGATCTTGGTTTTATGGCGTTTTTTAGACGAAAAATTCAAAAAAATTGACCGAAAATTTTTTTGCATAACAAATTTTCCAGTTCCAAAACCCTTGTGGAAGTTTGTGCCCCCATGTCCCCTCTCACACATGTTCCAACTGTGTTGAACTTTTTTACTGAATTTGGTGTCAACAAAAGAAATCAACTGTGGGAAAGTGGCACATAAAATCTCACTCAGCTTTTTTAGAAAAAAAGCTACAACACAAAGTCTTCTAAGAACTAAACCGATTGTGCCCGATACGTTTCATTCACTCATTTTATATATTATATAACATATCGTATAAAATTCACTCCATAAGTTCTACTGATTACAAGCTATAAACAAATTTATTCTCTTCTATTTAACTATTCAACAGAATAGCATCACTCAGTTTTTGGATTTAAACTGAAATTGCAGAAAGAGCGCTTTTTACGGGTTACCAGATGGAAAGCAATTTCGCTCATCCCTGTCGCTCCCCTCCTACTTTCAAAAAAGTCGTTTTTTTTGCTATGGGAGTGCCAGTAGAGTCTGGGAGAACACCCTAATATCTAATATAGCCACACCCCTAATATAGGCACGGCTGAATCCCATTTGCAGATCAGTGCCCAATGACTGTAACCAAGGCCCAGTTGCACTAAAGGGGTCTGAGCTCAAGCTCTAGGTAATCTCGAACAAAAAGGCGAATCAGTTTGATCTCAAGTCCGGTATAAATTGAATGCCATCAGGATTATAATGAGCTCAATGTCGAGATTATCCCCAGCTCGAGCTGTCGGGTTGCACTAACATTTTCGCATAATTTTCTTATCTCTAAAGCAAATAAATATAAAAATTTCTGCATTTCCCAAACTCGAACTTAAACCTCAGTATTAGTTAATCCTGAAGTGAGTGTTGTTTGTGCATTGGACGAGAATAATTTGAACATTGCGATTAGCTCAACCTCAGGATCATCAATTTAATCCCGATGTTGAGATTATCCTCATGTTGGGTTAGTGCAACCACCCCAGGTTTCTTTATAGTTCTGAAACCGACTATAATATGCCTCCCACACTATTGTCCAGCTAGTGTGAGAGACAGGAGTTTTGAATTGGTCCGGAGTTAGAATGCTATTGGTTTACCATTTCTTTACATTTGAAATCATGCGCATATAATTCTCTCATAGAAAAATTTGATTGTAGTTGATGCCAGGGGAAGGACAAAATGCACGATGCTGCAGAATATACTTTTTCACAGGCATGGAAAATTTTGTTGAGAAAGAATGAAAATCCAATATAAGGAAAGTAAATTTTTTCCAACTTTGACCCAAGTTCTCAAAAATCTAGTCCACTTCTTTTTCTACCATGGCAACTGTCAAAGCAAGTATATTCTTTTTTTTCTGCCCCATCTGGGCATTTTCTAATAAACTAGTATATATATATATATATACATAAAGCATATGTCGAATAAACGCCTTTTTATAAGCCAACTTGGCTACGTAGGCTTTTTAGGTTGGGCCTATAGTTTGTTTTTTATTAAATGCTTCTAAATTGAAAAAATACAAAAATCAACTATGCTATCAAAATCGCCTACACAAGGCTTTCACAGTAAGATTTTTAATTAAAAAATTGTTAAAGATTGATTGCATAAGCTCACAAATTTTCAGTCCTACATGATGAATGATTTAGCAGAAATTTATAAAAGTCAAAAACAGTACTTGCCTTTGTAACATACATGCTAATGCAGTACTGTAAATATATAGTGTACACTATGTGATAATCATTGTCACCTGCCGACGAATTTCATCAAACGTCACGTGATTCAAATCACAATTTTTCATTATGTTTTTCGTTACGTTTTGTGTTACAGTACATTAATTAATTTTACGTTTCGTTTTTATAATTTTTACATGCAATTTATGTGTGTACTTTTCATGTTTCGTTTCTGTTTCATTTGCGCACATTTCATTTCCGTTTCGATTTATTATTTTGTTATACACGTAGACTACGGTATGTACCCGCTAGTCAAGAATTTCCATTAGAGATAAGCTCTCTGAGCTCATCGCTGTAATTGGAGCACAACATGCACCTCTTATCAGTAAAAACTAGTGACGTTCCGCAATGTGAAACGACTAGTTTGAAATTCTCACTAGTTGACGTTCCTATGTTAAGCATGAAGAGTGAAAACTCGCCCCAATGCTTAACATTGTGAACTGGAAAATGTCTATGTGACCATAGGCATCTTCTGCAACGATTTCCGCTGCAGAAGTTAGCTTGGGGGAGTGTTAACTCCGCCCAAGGCATACTGTAGTTTATGGGGCTCTTAAAAAGGACATGTTGTTTCATTTTTGTGTCTTTTTGTCAACTCATTTTCTGGGCCTAACTGTTGTTGCATCTTTTAGCCTTGCGTTTCGCGCCTGCCACTCGTCAATTATTATATTTTTGTATTGTCAACTGCGTTCGCCGCTCATCAAATAAATTTACATATTCTCGTCCCCGGTCTTCATACGTGGCCTGCTACAGTAATCCAACCATTGGAGTTCACCACCTGTCGCCGTTAATCGTAGAACCCCATCGCCCTCGCCGAGGAAGCCTCCGTTACCGCCGCCTGCCAATCAGCAGCTGCCGAACCCCACGCGGAATCGCCCGGATTCCTGTTCCTGTACATCGCCATCCGTAGGACCTCGCTTTGACCACAGAACCCGTCCCCCAGTGCCCCAGTGAGGAGTAGGTTGAGAAGAGGATTTAGTAAGTCTTCTCAGGGGTTATTGTTGTTGAGGGCATATTTGTGGGAGTCTCCCCTAAGCTAGTTTCCCTTGGAAGTGCCCTCAGTTGAGAAAGCCCTCAGACCCTTAAGGTCAGGGCCAATAAGGGGATTTAGGTTAACAATCGGGTCCCCTACAGTACGCCATTCTCCGAATGGCACCGTCCCTCATTCCCATTGAGTGAGGACTAGGGATTGGCACCCCTGACCGGGCCGCATTGTCCATTATTCTACAGCATAACCCAAGGACAAGGCTGAGGTACACCATAGGTTTACCTGTGGTAGTACCAGCTGGGTTAGGTTCCCGAAGTAGATAAACCTCATGGAGCCACCCAATGGGGTCACAGCATGCCACTTCCAGTGATGTGACCATATTTTCCTATGGGATATGGTATGGGTTTCCCATCAATGTGACTGATCACCAATTCAGTTAATGTGACATGGCTCCCAATTTTCTACTTAATGTGACATGGCGAGGCTGGAAAATCGATCTTTAAGTCTGACTTCACAGTCCTTAGGAAGGAACCTTTTACCCTTTTGAGTGAGATACCTCTTTCAATTAGGTAAAATTTCGGTTTGAGTGGGGAAACCTCTCTCAGATCATGAGAATCACCACTTGAGTGGGGTAACCTCTCTCAGGTCTGCAGATTCGCATTCAAAGTGGGATTACTGACCCTTAGGATGATCTTTTGCCCTCATGTAAGCAGATATGCCCATAAGTAGGTATACTACCCATTAGGTCGGAATAGGCCCTTATGTTCGAGTTTCAATGCCAACTCAGATAGCACCGCATTTGAGTCAGAGTTTAATTACTGTAGGTCGGGATTGCCCCACGTGTGATCAAATTAATGATTCTTGCCAGTAATTATTCCCTTATGAGTACAGTAATACCCGTAAGCTTTAATATATCCCCTGGTGTCAGGTTTTTCCCCAGAGTTGGTCCCCAAGAGTCATAAATTCTCAGAGTCGAGTAAATAGAGTATTCTGCCACAAATCTCCTCTGAGCTTCATTTTTTTCTTTTTTCCATTTTTCCATTAATTGGGCTCCATCCACTGTGTGTGATCGGACAGGTTACTGTACCGCCGTATGGCTATTTGGTTACAGTACGACTGCGATTTGCACGTACTCTATCTACAGTATACCTGGATACGGGTACTTGAGTATCACAGCCCATGAGGGTTTCGGGATCTCCGATCATGAGATACAGTACTCCCTCCACTCTTGATTCTGGACGTCAAGTGTGGTCATGATGCTTTATCTGTGTCCGGTATGTGTGTCAACACACTTTTTCAAACTTCTCTTATCTTCACTGAGCACTGGCCAATTTGCTCATTTTCCGACCAAACAAGCCAAAATTTTACTGTTGACACATATAACACCGTACTTAGCAGTGTACTTATCTCTTGGGCCTCAAATTTTCTTTTATTTACTTTACTTTTTATTTTGTCGGTCTTCTATGCGTAATGTGTGACCCAATTATCATAACTTTTTGACCCAATAAATTTTCTTATCTCAAAAATCAACTGAAATAAAATCTAATAACCCATTTTTTTCTCTTTTCTTTCTCTCCTTCCTAAACAAACAAATTAAAATTTATCTCTTTTCCTTCTTACCAAAAAAAAACTTTTTCTTCTCACTTCTATTCAAATTTATCAAACAAAAAAAAAACTTTCTCCGGTCACACATACGTTATAGTCAGCAACCGGTCAGTAGGTCATTCTTATTATTTTTTCCACTACTGTATGGTCTTCTCCTTCTTTTTTCTCTCTAGGTGGTTGCACGTGGTGATGATCTTACCAATCGTGACCACTGACGTCAGCAACAACAACTTATAGTGTTGTTGTTCTGAGGTGATGTGTCTTGGCGACCCTACCTCTGACGTCCGCAACTACCTCACATGCTGCTGTTGCACTGAGGCATGACTAGCGGGGTCAAGCCTCTGACGTCAGCAATGGCCGCATAGCATGTGGCCATTTAAGGGGTTGATGGTTCTCTGTGTCCTCCCCCTGCGTCTGCAACAGGTGCATCCCTTGCAGTTGCTTTAAGGGGTGGGTGGCCCTCCGGCTCTACCTCTGACGTCAGCAATGGCAACGTAACAGGTTGTTATTGCAGGATGGTGACTGTATGGCATTGTCTTTCTGACGTCGGTAACAGCAGAGGCTCGTGTTGTTGCACTAGGATTGGTCGGCTATTCCAATTTCAGTCCTTGACGTCAGCAACAACAATGCATCGTATTGTTGTTCGGAGATGTGAGGCCTTACAAACCGCACATCTGACGTCTGCAACAACTGCATCTCATATCATTGTTGTAGGATAACTGAGACTCAGCTATTACCTTTTGACTTCAGCAACGGCAATGCTCCGCGTTGTTGTAGCAGGGTTGTGGCATCAGCAACAGTGATGCCTGTTATTGCTGTAAAAAGTTTCTATCCATAGGCTCTTACTTTTTGGCGTACATACTGCATTATGAGACAATGGCACCTACATCCCAGTTACCTGAGGTCAGCACCGAGTGTGTGGTGGTGTATATCACATCTTTTGACGTCAGCACCGGGTTACTGTGGGTTTCCACGATGCCACTTGAGTCTTAGGTGATGATTGGAGTATTACCTTCTCACCTATGGCTCTTGTCTAAGGGTTGTGTCTGTGTGTCACTGGTGCCTGGGAAACATGAGTTGACATACTCACGCAACCTTAGATGGACTCGGTCCATGATACTGATCAGGTTGTCTGCCAGGGTAGCGGCACTGATGGATCAGCACGTGACTATCTTCTAAGCTTTCACTGTAGGTTCGAACAGGTTTACACTTGGCCTCAGCTGGGTTGGTTGTTCAACATACACAACAGTTAGGCAATTGCGCTCGGTACTGCCTGTGTCTAACAATCGCAAGGGTTGACAACCTTCCTGTAAATTTCTTATCTAAATTCTCGCATTTCTTTCTCATCTTTGATCTTCTTTAGTATCCCTGCCGGAATAATTCCTCAGTAGTTACTGCACAGCCACTGGTTGGGCCTAAAGTAAAAAAGGCCCCTCTGTATACATTCTTTACACTCAAATGCCTTCATTAGCTGGCCTAATATTGTCCGCACTAGAGTCCCCCTTAATCCTGAGTCCGCCTCCGTTGGTTTGTCCCTTAGCATAATATGCCGCTAGTCCGCCTAAGCAAAGGTGTTCGAGTCCACCTAAACACATTACAACTAAGTCCACCTTAGCCCCTCACTTTACACTCATTTATTCGAGACAGACTGTACCCCTGATCTCAAGATGCGTTTAGCCTAGCCTCAATTCATAGGAGGAAGCCTGCATTTCCCCACCTCTATTTAGGCACAGCTGGGCCAAGGACCCCCATGACCTTTTACTGACTGAGTGTGTCACAATAGCACCTCGGTATCTGGTGCTCTTTATCTTCAACTGGTGACCTGCGATCCTCACTTCATCTCAGTGATTGGAAACCCGGCCCCCAGCTGTATATAATACTACTGGAGAGTTCCCGTTCTGTTCAAGACGCTTATTTCCGTTTTGGGCATGGTTGTAGAATATATGTGAATGTCGTCCCCTTGGGAACCTCCTGTCTAGTCATCACACTTTTCAGAGTTCGCAATTGCTCCTAGTGAGTGAGGCCGATTGCGTAATAGCGCATCCCCTTTGCGTAATCTGGTGTGTAAACTAATTTTGTCCCTATCGATTTACACCCATTAAGTTTACTTTAAGTTGCCCCCCTTTACTTATTAATTCTTAAGCTACTCCATGCGCTACTCCTGGTGAGTAGGACTTTGTCTGTTACGAGCCCTCCCATATCCAAAGTTTGTAAACTAGCACAACAGACTTAACCTCCAAATAAAATTCCCTTTTGGGCGGATTATCCATACGTCCTCACGTCGTCCTTTTCTTTTTACGGTTGAGAAACCACCATTTCTTATTCAAATTTATTTACTTTTGGTTCCAATAACCCGGTCTAGCCCCATTAATTTCTAATGTTTTGGGTATAATCTCCCCTCTCTTTACACTCGGGTTATCCGCTCTCTAAGTACATAGGTGATCAGATAAACTCCCTTCTGAGTCAATGTATCTTACCTTCTGGCTGTTCTGAGAGCTAAAACCTTGCTCTTTTCTAGCCCCATCATTGAGTGGTCGCTAGATACTGTAAAGAACAAGAGTTACAGCCTCAACATGCCCTCGCGCAAATGATCTCGTAACTCCCATGCTTCTTCGCCAGGCGACTACAAAAGTAACACTTACTTCACTTTCACAAAATAGAGACACCTAGACGTTCATGTTGCCTTAGTACTAAGCTTAAGCAGACAAGTGAGCCCCTCTCTATTCAGTTTGATCGAATAGCTTCAGAGGCACGATTATCAGTCTTAGCTACCCTACAGTAAGAGGAATTCTCATCTATGAAGTCAGAAATTGATTTACCTTCACAGATTGAGAATAAGGTCCAAGCTGCATTTGAGAATTCCCTTGGACCGCTCAACCAAAAGCTGGAGGCTATGAATGGCAGAAAGCACCCTCCTGTGTCCAGCTTCATGGCCCCTCCTGCCTTTTCAGGTGCTGTTGATGAGTCCATAATGGATTTTATATCTCACTTGACCCGCTTCTTTACACTTCAAGGGGTAACAGAAACGGATCATGCATATAAAATCGCGTTTCTGGAGTCTTGCCTAACAGGTCCTGCTCTCGCATCCTACCGAGACTTTAGCAGTGGTACTCCGCAGCCTACCCACTACAAAGAGTTCACAGCTTTTCTAGGGAGAGACTTTCCAGTAGGGCGTGACTCAGATCTGCATCAGCAGTTGATCCAAGATCGCCCACAGAAGCCGACTGAGTCCCCGATAGTCTACCTTGAGCACCTCAAGAGACTGTCTGGGGTGGCTTATCCGGATCTCGCGACTGACGTTAGGGATTCGATTATAAAACATATCTTTCTGAGAGGGTTGAGACCAGTACTTCGAGATAGTATTAAGTCCAGCGAGTTCACAACTCTTGAAGAAACTCTTAAATCAGCTTGTTATGCCGAATCACAAATTTTTCGGGATGAGATTAGGTATACTGCCCCATCTAATGCTGTTTTCTCTTCAGAACAAAGGACCGCCGATAACGTCAGGTCAATGTGGAATCAAAGGGGCACCGCTCAATGTCCATCGGCAACGCCGTCTGACGAGATTCAACGTCTACAATCGGAGATGGCCCGGCTCAGGGCTCATGTTGCCTGACTTACGGCTCAGCAATCGGTGCCGCCTCCAAGAAATTCGATGCCATCACCGAGGCCGTCGACGCGCATCCAAAACGCTGGCGATCACCCGTCAGGGGCACATTTACAGATGTGCTCCTACCATGGACGCTGCACCCACAACGACGCTAATTGCCGGGCTTAATATCCCCATAGCACCGGCCCTAGCACCGCCACCACCACCGGCGCCAGCCGTTGCTATTTTTGTCGAATGAGGGCGCACCCGACCGACCAATGGGACAGACCCAGCCCGCATTGCCGAAAGCTACGAGTGCACAGGGCTTCGGCCTGCCCAAATCGGATTTCGACATTGCCTGGTGAGACTAACTTTGGTAATTCTGGTTACTCTCCTCAGGGGGCAAGTGGAAATTTTTGGCCTTATGCTAATCCAACTCCTCACGGGACAGGGAACCAATATCGGTCACCCCCACGGCAAAATAATGCTGTAGGGGCTACCGACGGTCTTCCTCATCCAAATCTGTTTGATCTGGATGATGAAGTTCTGGCTGAACATCTGGCGGATCACTCACAACTGTGTTATCCATACTGTATAATCAGTATTAGGTTTTCAGCTGCCGCAGTGGTTCCGGCATCGACTCTGTCATCAGCCTTTCCGCCGCCGCCACCAAAATACACGACGCCAGTCAACGTAAACCGGTCAGCGACACCGAAAACGACTGGCCACATCAGCATAATCACGTCCTATCGACCAACGGAAGGCACACCGGCACCCCCGGCACGTGTTATCAACTAAGGACCCCAGCCTGGAATTCCTACGGACTCCGCGTTGGAGGTCGTCGGTCAATTGGAATCAATGAATCTGATAGGTAAACTACCTTCTTTTTCTGACATTTTAGGTCTGAAAATCAGATATCCTTATAAGTCACCGGCTTTAATGATTTCTTGTTTACAGATTCCTCATCCATCACTGATGCGATGCGGGCCGTGTGGTCAACGGATTTGGCCAAGAAATATCCACACTTCCCATGGATGCTACTCAACGAGCCATTCGAGTTTGAGGCGCTTACGGCCGCCGACGTGGTGCTATCGGCGCCAGCAGCATTGCGGATATTGGGACCCGACGTCGCTCGAGGGGCGCTCCAGTTTATCGCCGACGGAACTATTCGCGCCACCCCAGTGGACAAGATCCTGTTGGACGGTGAACCGTCGTCGCCGGCAGTGGACACCATCGGCCGCGCTGTGAAGGAAGCCAGTCGCAACGTGCAGCCCACTGCAGTTGTTGCCACGTCACTGACAACAACGACGATGGGAGCCCAAACACTGGCGGCGATTGCTCAACAGCAACCAGTCACCAATGCTTTTGGAGAACAGTTGTGCGCTGTTAACAACGCCATCAACGTCACTGAGGTGTCACCATTCCCGACAGCAACCGTCCCGCGGTCCCTGAAGATTGGCGTTCTTCGCGAAGTCCACCCGTGTGGAGGCTTGGTCATTGACTTCCCTGGAGAGGACCCCGTATTGTCCGATGACGACGACGTCGAAGAATGAAGCCGCCCGACGGGTGAAACCTGTAAATTTTGGTGTCTATTTACGAGCACCGTTTGTAAATATTTTATTTGTAATAAATTGGGCCTTTGTGACACTACTGTTCTTAGGAATGAGCTCGGCAAAGCATGCTACTCAATACCAATTTTGTGGTCTTTCAAGAAGCGGTCATCCACTTGAGTTACCTCAAAAAGTTGAATGCAAACCACCAAAATCTTCGTGGAGTCCACGACGCATGAATGTTACAGTATATGTACCTATTTCTGATCCAATCACTACTTTAGCATGGAAATGTACTTTGCCAAACCTTAAGGTATATACAAACACTGGTTTTTTGGATCTAGGGGCATTACTGCAGACATTATTACCACTCAGCATCTAGCACCTGCGGCGTGTACACTGGCGCATTGCACGAAGGTGTTTGGTTTACAAAAGCTTGTGGAGATACATCCTGGCTTTTATAGCACTAACTAAACACTGGAGGTGATGTATTCATGGTGCTGCAATGACCTCTGCAAGACAGTGACTAACCTCTTCATCGAGGAGGGACGGGTCGCTTCGTGGGATGGTACTACAGCTCTAAGTACCTTAGGAGATGTAGGTGGATGCAGTCCGACTGCAGGTCAATGCACTACTCTCGACGGGGTAATTGTTTGGCCTGCCACAAACTTTACAGCACAGTGTCATTATCGACCTCAGGGTAATTACACTGCGTCTGTATCAGGGAACCATATCATCATCGATGATTTACATGTTGCCCTGAAGATCCTGGGAAACTCTCGCCTGTTTCGGTTGTGTCCTGACCTCTGGTTGAACACAGTGGGAATGGATCAGGGTCTTCTTCTATGCATCCACGGAAGATTTAATTTGACCCAGACGTTGTTCGGATTGGCGAAAGACTCCGTCCCTGACACCGTCAATGCCAAACTGAACTACCTGGCTCAGCAGATCAAAGAATTGGAAATTAACAATTTTCGGTTCATGTGGCTTGAATTGTGTTCTCACGCTCAACACTACCTTGATCTGACTTGGCAGTTGCTTCATTTCGATCCTACGCTAGGAGCCCGTGCATTCCTTCAAAGGAATGATCTGATGGCGGAATTTATGGGTGAAGCACTGATGATATGGCTGTGTCAAAAGGTCAACGCCACTTATGTCTACCATTCGTACTGAGTGGGGGACAACTGTTACAAGTATCTACCTGTACAGGTTGGCGGTACCATTTATTTTGCCACCCCCGGTGGCCCAGATCTCACTAAATTCAGCCCAAAAGTGCCGTGTGACCATCACTTTAATGGGATTTTCCAAAATTTCTTGGGCTGGTTTACTGAGTCTGGCACGGTCCATGTGAGCCACATCCCGCTTGAACTGTTCTGGAAATGGCGCTTCAACATCACTCACTTTGACACTCCTGCACTCTTTCACGATCAGTTGGCAATGACCCCTTCAAGTTTTGCTTTCTTTCAACAGTACGTTTACAAGACTGAACAACTTGAAGCGGTCTTAAACCGGTTGGTAAATTATACCGCTGGTCTGTTATATCTTTGTTTCGTGTCGGGGGGGAGATGATGCGGCGAGAGCAGGATTGGGATTCCGAGGTTGCGTCCTTAATGTACGTGCATCCCACGCCCACGTTTACCCGATAACCTACTTACTGGTACTTAAACCCCGACGATGATTAACCCAACAATTAAAGAAAGCTTAGTTTCTTTAATTGTCTCCCTTAACTCTCAATAACTAGAAACGAAGGAGCTTTCTTTCCTATTTATTACTATACAATAAAAGTACGAAAACTTACGTGACAAAAACGGGACGGGCGAGGGGAATAAAAGTAACAATCATAAATCAACTCCCACGCACGGGCGAGAAAAGACGAAAAGGCGTGGTGGGAGGCTGCTAATATGCACTAGTGGTGGCCGGCGGGGCGCACAACTAGTAGAGAAAAATAAAACACACGCAAAGTATACGTTAACGATAAGTGAAGAGAGAGACCAGCGCACGCGTACCGATGTGCGCTACAGTAAGATGGCCACTGGTGGTCCGCGTTGCTCTCTCCACTTGCCACCTGCGGGCCTGTGACGCGTTTTGACAAAACAATGAAAAATCGGCGGAAAACACACTACAACACCCCTCCCCCCTTGCAGTAGATCGCCCTAAGCGATCGTCAAGAAGTACCGAAAAACATGCAAGGGGAAGGGCTCCGCCACTACAGGCCGTCGTCGGGGTTGCCGAAGAATTCTTCGGCGTCACACAGCGGGGCCGGCGGAGTTGTTGGGGTAGTTTGAGCCGATTTTTGGGGGCGGCGACCATAAGCCCAGCGGCGAAGTGTACGGACAAAACGGGGCAAGTGGGGGCGTGTAGCGGGCCACCGGCGGTCAACTTACTGTGTGCTTGCAGCGTCGGCTGCACGTGCGCTGGAAACTAGTACAAAAGTATAAAGCAAAACGAGATTAGAAATAAAACAACCGGATTAAAATGAGGTTAAGAAACACAAAAAACGAAGAAAAAACAGTGTTACTGTACAAAAAGCTCTTGTTCAATGGCGGCGGCGGTAACGAGTATCGGATGCGGAGCGGTGATTTTGTGGAGGATCGCGGCGGTCGCGTTCGTTTCGTCAGTAACGAACGTTGTGGTAGCCGTGGGGATCGTACGGGTCGTCGTGACCATCAAAACGAATGTTACGGGAATAGCGGGATCGACCGTAGTCAGAGGTATCGCGGCGGCGCGACGATGAGGTTGACGTTTGAAGTTGAAGCGGCGAGAGTGGGTTCACGCCTGGTGCTGGCAACTGAGTGGCAATTAGCGACGGTCTGTCGGACGGCGTCCCTGTTGGCGGCAATGGTCGCGGTGGCAAAAGATTCCACGGGGCAGAAAAGTCGTGCCGACGCAGCAGGGGCGCGGGGCGATCCGTCTCGCTGTGGTATTGCAAATAAATTCTTCGGATGTCGGCAATTTCAGGTGGCTGTGGAAACGGTGCATAGCTCGGGTAAGCCATCCAGCTGTCGATGAGTCCGACAGCGGTGTTGTAGGCTTGGAGCAGGCACGAAGGGTTATCCAGGCCGCGGGCTTCGTACAGGAAAAGGGTCAAGTGGGTGGTGTGAACGGCGTCAACGACGCCGAGCTCCTCGGCCCAAAGACCGGCGACCCATTTCAATATCACGGTGGCAACGGCGTGCGAAATCGGTGGTTGCTGTTCTACGTATGAGGGGCGGTAGTGGTCGCGGAAGTATTGGTACAACGCCAGCGAAGCGTTCGTGGCGCCTATGTGCACGGGCATGATGATATGAATGCTAAGGCGCCCGAAAAAATTGATCAGCGCCATCTCGTGCATCGTGCGTGGTGAGAAGAATTCAACGGCCGGGTCAATATGTGGCGGATAGCCCGGCGTGACAATCGTAACAGCGTGCGGCTGATCGGTAGTACGAAATCGTGTGTAATTCGGCAAGTGCGTAGCCTCGCTAGGTAACCGGGGCTTGATTGCTGGTGCGGAACTTGGTGGCAACGGAACTCCAAGGACCGGTTTGGTGGCGATGATCATTTGCGGCTGACTGACCGCAGTAACCGGAGCCGACGTCGGGGCCGTAGGCGGCAGCGACGTGGTGTGGGTTACCATGGTCGTTATGGCGGTTGTCGGGGCCGTAGGCGGCTGCGACGTTACCGTAGGCGTAGTTGAGGGTGTTGCGGGCTCCACGTCCATAGGAGGCGGTGGAAGCGGAGCTTTGAATTCGTCTTTCGGCGGATTTTTCAGTGCTTCCAGGCGGCGTTGGATTTCGGCGTCTCGGTGCAATGGGCTAATGTAGTCTGTTAGTTTCGTAGGTGAACGGCGGAAACCGTGGCGATAGTGTTCTTCGTAAAAACCCGTCGTGTGCACCTTACGGGTTTGTTCGCTTTGCGTACGATGCGGCGGTGCGTCATCACCGCGTTCGTGTTGGCGGCTTTCCCTGCCAGTTGGTGGAGTTTGTTTCGTTTCTTTACGGTGGCGGTCATCACGAGAGTGAGATTCGTGGTGTGAACGATGGCTGTCGGGTTTGTGAGCAGGCGGCGGTTTCGTTGCCGACGCTGCTGTTTTGGAAGAATCGCGTTTGGGTTTCGGCGTTGACGTGGCGTGCGAAGAGCGTTCGGCTTCTTCGCGGGCTCTCTGTTTATCAGGTTGCTCACGGCGTCGAGTGGTGCGCTCGCTGGGCGTTCGGCCGCGCTCAGCACGCGAAGTGCTGGGTGGCAGCGTACGCCGTGTACTCGGTTCGTCCGTTGTTTTTGTCTTGTGAGATTTGCGGTACGCCGATTCGTCCTGGAGCTGTTGTTTTCGTTTAATTGAGTGTTCATACCGGCCGGGTCTTCGGATAGGATTACCATAGCGATCTAGAGCCGGCACGGACGTGCTGGATGCCTGTGGGGTTTGGACATCCACAGGCGCCGTCGGCGGCACTAGAATCGCTGGTTGCGGCGGTTGCGGAATCCGTTGCGGTTGGGATGTGACCGGCGGCGGTAACGGAGCCGGTGGTTGCACGACGGGTTGGGCCATCGCAGGAGCTGTTTGAGCGGCTTGCGGGGCCGGGGCGATCAACGTCGGTGGCGGCAACAAAATTTGTTGTATCTGTTCTTTCAACGCTTCGGGGAAATCTTTCCACTGATGTTCGGGAAACAGCATACCGGGCGGCAGTGGTGGAAAATGATACGCGGCCAGGGCTGGGGCCAAGGCGTCCCATTGAGTGGCTGAAATAAACTGTTGAGAAAAACGTACGGGAGCACTATACCTGGCTGCAGCAACAGTAGCAATGAGCGGAGGTCCCGGCAAAACTGCCGGCGTCGCCAAGTATATTCATGGATCCACGGTGGGTGCCGTGGTGATTGTCGTAGCGGCTGGTTCCATAGAGGCGACGTCCATAGACGTGGATTGATCCACCGTGCCTTCTTCGGGTATGTCGGTCAACATTTGATCTGACGTCAACGTCTCGGAGTCAATCGCGGCTGGTTGGACGGGTGTAGACTCGTCCATCGGAGCCGGGGCAATGTTGGAAATTTCATCGAGCGTCAATTTCAAGAAATCGTTGATTTGCGTGGCTGTTGCGGTTATATCGGAAGGCGTGGGTACCATAGGAAGGGCCAACACGTCTGTTGACGGCGGCAGCTTCGCTATGTTGAGGTCGAAGATTGGCGTTTCGAGTAGTTCGTTGTCAGCGGGTTCAACTTCGACCTCGATAGGGCAGTCGAGTAGTTCCTCGGCGGTGAGCGTTTGCACCGAAGCCGTAGTCGGCATGGGGTACGCATACACCGGTGCGGGGAACGAAAAACGGTTTTGGTAATCGATGAGCGCAATGAACGTTGAATAGAAATGAAAACGGCTGTGTGGATTGGCCGTATAGTCATTTTCATCGATTTCAATTTCTTCGACCGACGTTTCCATATGAATGTTTTCGTTGAACACAATCGGGCGTAACGCAAAGCGATTGCAAATGTACGTGCCTGGGTCGCTAGAGAAACTGGGCTCGCGTTCCGGGATGCGGTTCATCCAATTCGTGAGAATCGAAATTGGGGTTGCCGTCGCTGCGGTACCACATGCAGTCATAAAACGCGGCGGGGATGTCTGGCGTCATAGATTGAGCGTGGCGGAGGAGGACGTCATTGACGAAGGCGTATTCCGCGGTGGAACATGGTGAAGCTAGGAGCACGGCTAACGGCATAAAAGACGTTAGCTTTCGGAACCACTCTCCGTCAACCTGTAAAAAGTTAAGGATGGTTGAAGGGTGATAACGATAATGGGTACCGTTATAAGTGCGCTCGCGTAGGGGTTGGTCGGCGGCTACGCGTTCTGTCCAAAGATCGTCAACTTCGTGAGGGAGCGGCGGTAAGTTGGGGTCATTGTATGGCATACGATCGCGGACGGCCAACTTGTATATGGGTGAAAGCGGAAAGTTGAGCAGCTCAATGATCCGATGGATGAGGTTGCTTTTCATAGCCGACGTGACGGCTGCTTGAAGACGTTTGGGATCATCGAACACCGATTGTGGTTTGAGAGCCGGATCTTCGTCATCGGAGACGTCTGGTGACTTGTTCCATTCGTCCTTCTGTTTCTTTTTCTTCTTCTTCGGCACTTTTGGAACGGGGAGAAGCTTCGGGTAAGTTGTCCGCATCAAGGGTTTGACGTCCCGGAAGCCGTTGGGAACCCTTCCTAAACAGAAAGACCGACCGTGGTCAGACGATGTGCAATCATACATAAAAAATTTATAGGCTGAAAGAACTTCATCTCGCATGATTGCGGGTAAGGCCACTTGCGATGTCGTCGGGTAGATTCGGTTGGCGTAGTCGGGAGGCAGGACATCCGACAGCGCGACATTGTGAAAGGTGGCGATGACGTACTCGGCGAGATGGTCGATTTCGGCGGCGTCCAACGAGTCCTGGGGAAACAACGCGGGAGCGTTGTAGACCTCGGGGATGAAGCCGTAACGACCAAATGCCAAAAACAATAGCAGCGGATAATAGGCGTCGAGGGCCCCGTAGGCCAGGACGTCGGATTGCAGGAATGACGTTGTCGGGTTGTTGAAAAAGCGTAGGGCTCCGGGGAAGCGTAGGGTGAGCTTTGAGACGTCCAGCGCCCACATTGCGGAAACTGTGGCTTTGAGCGTGCGTTTTTCCGGAAAGAAACCGATTCGTCGTGCCAACTCGTACAATGACGGGGATATGTCGATGTTGCGAATGACGCGGTACGCGTCGAAGTGGATTGCTTTTACAACGGGGTCTTTGTTCTTCTTTTGTCAGTCGGATCGAAATTGAGTGCCCAGAAGCGCGTAGATTCCCGCCCAGTCGTCGGCTCCATCGAAAGAGACTATGATGGTGTGGTCGCCGTCGACTAGGGCGAAAAGCGCGGTCCAGTTTTCCAGGGTGGCGGTGAACGTTTCGAAGACGAACATCGTGCCATTCGGGAACGCAAGTTGAACGTAGCGGGGGTAACTAGACGCCGTGGGGTCGGCTGGCATTTGCACGGTGAATTGAAACTGTTTGAAATCGGCGGCCGTGATTGATTCGGTGTCAAAGCCGACCAGCGTGTAGCCGCGGAAGTTTGGTGTGGGTTGGGCGGCCAAGGCCTGCCCCAAACTTCCGGGTGAAAGGAATATCGGTGGCGGCAAGACGTTCGGGGGTCGCGCGTACATGGAAATGTACCACGACTCCAAATCGGCGACGCGAGTCAGGCGTTTGACGTTGTTTTCTAAACAAGAGCGAATGCAATACTCATCAGTGACACATGGGACACCACGTCGAATGAGCGACATGGGGTTTGAAGGATGATGTAAACGTGAACCAGGAGGGAGGCGTTGTGGTGTTGTCAGCTTTGGAAGGACACATGCTTTGAGGCCGCGTTGGCTTGGGCGGCGATGTCACTTTGATGGGCGCACTTGGACAACTGGATCGGGCTACGATAGCGAGATAATGAGAGTTGTGGTATGCGGAAATCAAAGCAGCGGCCGGTTGTGGGCTGAGGAGGCCACAACTTGACGATGACGGGATCGCGGCGGCTGACCATGGAACTCTGACCCAAGACTACAGAGGGGGAGATACCCATGGGGTCCCAAGCAAAAGCATGCAAGTATAGGCAGCAAAGGCATAAAATGAGAAAATACCGTCGCAGGCGAAACTTAGATCGTTCTGGTGGGGCTGCTGTTTGGCCCAACGGACGTATCGTTCGTTGACGTTTATCGATTCACGATACGGCGGAGGCTCGTCGGCCGTGGAGGTTGATCCGGTCGACGGTGTCGTCATTTTGAAAAATAAAAATTTTGGGAGCGGCTGGAAAATGCGACTATTGCTGATGGAAGCGAAAGATGGAAATGAAATAGTAAAAAGAATAAGCTGCTGAAAGGTGAAGAAAGTGTAAAGTAGGAAAATGCAAATGCTATCATCACGAAAAGCAACACAAACACCACTATGTTAATGGAGAGTAAAATCAACCTTTCCCAATTAGTCTTATGAGAGTGATAGCGGCCAGGGTCGGGCGGAAGTAAACCGAATGGCCTCGCGCCAAACAGAACCTAACATTAAAGAAGAAACCCCCTCCTATTGCGAAAGTGTGGGAACTGGGGCAGGATGTAAAGTGACATTGTAAAGTCGGCTGAAGGCTAGTAAAAGACGGATTGAGTGGAAATGTGTTGGAACTGCCGTGCATCCTTGCTCGTTATCGAGGTCGCCATGATCTAAATTATACAAACATAAAGATTATTTACAACGCGGCTTGATGAGCGCCGTATCACAAAAGAAAAAATTTCAAAGCGAGCTATTGCCGGCGAGAAGTGTGGGGCGTGCGTGGTCCACCTTCCTCGTTGTCAAATGCATTCTTTGCCGGTCGTGGGACAAACGGCTTTAGACGTGTTATGGAGACGGTCTGTGGGCGGCCGGGCGCGTCGAGTGAGTCAATGGTAACAACGTTTTCGGCTGCGCGGGAGGCGTCCGTGATAAGGAAAGGCCCAATGAAGTCGGGTTGAATCTTGTTGGCTTTGCGCGTGTTGGTCAAAAGAACTAAGTCCTTGACGGCGAAGTCGCGTTTTCGAGCGTTGCGGTCAAAATATTCTTTGCTGGCGGCCGCTGCGGCATCGAGGTTAGCTTTAATCTTTTCGTGCATCTTGAGTTGGGCTTGCGTTAGAATATGTTGATAAGCGTCGTAGTTCAACGGCAAGGTGAGGCGGCGGGCGCAGTCGTAGTCGAAGGTAATGCGCGGTTCATATCCTCGTAATAGACTGAATGGCGAATGGCGTGTGGCTGTATGGGCATGGCGTTGTAAGCGAACACGGCGTAGGGTAGGTAACGCTCCCAGTTGTCTGGATCGTCGGCGGTGTACTTTTTGAGTTGATCGATCAATGTTTGATTGAAACGTTCGACCATTCCGTTGCACTGGGGGTGGTACGCTGTTGTTTTAACCTTTCTAATTTTGAGAAGTTCGCAGATATCTTGCATGAGTTTTGACGTAAAGCATCCACCTTGATCGGAAAGGAGTACAAGTGGGCTGCCGTGCGTGAGGACGACGTTGTTGATAAAACATTCCACTATTGTTGAGGCTTTTTGATCTGGTATCGGATGCGCGGACACGAATTTTGTAAAGTAATCCTGAAAAACAATAACGTAGGGACGCTTCTCACCTACTGGCGAAATGTTGACGATGTCTGTTGCCACGATTTCGAATGGGTGTTTGGGTTGAATTGGCAACAATGGCGGGGGGGTGACGTGCGCGGCGTTGTTAGTTGGCAAATTTTACAGGTTTTGATCCAATCCCTAACGTCTTCTTCCATGCGGGGCCACCAAAAGTGAGCTTTAATGGCTGCTAGCATACGATTTGTCCCTTGATGGTTCAAAATTTTTGCGCCGTGGAATTGGTGAAGAGTTTGGTCGACCATGGAAGCGGGTACGACTAATTGCTTGACGTCCTTAATTTGCCGGTATAAAAGTTGATCTTCGAGGAAGAAAATCGGTGGGTGTTTGGCGGCGTTATCTGTTTTGAGGGAGGCGATGATTTTTGTTATGGCCGGGTCGGCGGCTTGAGCATTCAAAACTTCTTCGTGAGCGGCGATCGTAATGACCTCGGCCGGGGGCGGTTCGTGGTCGGCGTCTTTAGGCATTGAATTAGAGAGTGTGGGTGAACTGATGGTCTTTCTTGTCATTGCACGGGTGATGGCGTTGATTTCGGCGTTGACCTCCGTGGGTAGTGAAGCCACTGCTGGGCGTATTTCCGGTACCGTTAAGTCGGTTTCCGTAGTTGCACCAGCAGGGTGAAAATTCTCACGGAAAATCGTTGTGGTCAACTTTTCGGCGTTCTGGATTGGAGATTTGTCGCGGTCGTCTTTCCTAGACAGAAAATTGGCGCAAGCGTTATCCTTACCTTTAACATATTCCACTTTGTAATCGTAATCTTGTAGGCTGATCGCGAAGCGCTGGAGTCGTGAATTGCGGTGTTTCTCGTCTTTGAGCCATTCGAGCGGCTTGTGGTCGGTGCGGACGATAACTTTCTGGCCGTACACATAGTGGCGATACATCCGGAAGCCGTAGACAATGGCGAGGCATTCACGCTCAGTTGTACTGTAGCGGGTTTCGGCATCGGTGAGTACGCGACTATTGTAGGCCCATTGATCGTTTTCGTTTTCCTGATACAAAATTGCTCCGATGGCGGTCGTACTAGCGTCGGTTTGAATAACAAATTGAGCTTTGCCATCGTACACCGGGTAGCGGAGAAAGGGCGAAGACGTAAGGGCTGTCTTGATGCCTTTGAATGCGGCGTGGTGTTCATCCGTGGCGAAGTATTGGGCGACTTTGCGTAAGAGTCCGTACAAAGGACTGGACAAGGTCGCCAAATTCGGAATGAATCGCTTGCACCATTGAACTAGACCTAAAAAACTCTCTATACCTTTTTTAGTCTTTGGGAATTCGTATTCGGCGATCGCTTTGACTTTCTCGGGATCGGCGGCCATTCCGCGGGCGCTAAGTAGATGTCCCAAGAATTTGACTTGCGGCGGCAGGAACTCGCATTTGTCTGGCCGAAGCCTAAGGTTGGCGGCGCGGAGGGCGTCAAAAACGATTTGGAGGTGTTCCAAATGTTCTTCAAACGAGTTCGAGAAAATGATGATATCGTCGATGTAGACGAGGCAGATTTTCCAAATATACGGGCGAAGAATTCGTTCCATCAAGCGTTGAAATTCGGCGGGCGCGTTCTTCAAGCCGAATGGCAAAACTTTGAATCGAAACAAACCTTCTTGGCAGATGAAGGTTGTTTTGTCGCGGGAGTCGGTGTCGAGGGGTACCTGCCAGTACCCGGCTTTGAGGTCGAGCGTGGTGAAGAATTTTGCGTGTCCCATTGCGTCCAAGTAGTCGTCGATGCGCCGGATTGGGAATTTGTCGCTCGGCGTAACATCGTTGATTCCGCGGTAGTCGACAACGGGTCTCCAAGAGCCGTCTTTTTTCTTTACCAAAAATAGCGGTGCTGCCCAAGGCGAGCGTGATGGTTCGATAAAATCGTTGTCGAGCATTTCTTGAATATGGCGACGGACAATCGGTCTCTGTTCCATCGCGGCGCGGTAATAATGGCGGGAAACTGGTTTTGCGGTGCCGGTGTCGATGCTGACGGTCAACTCGCTAGTGATGGTTGGTTTGTCGCCGGGGAGGCTGAAAACATCGCGGTGCTGTTGGAGCATCTTGAGGGCTTTTGCTTTTTGCGCGTTAGAAACGTAGGTCTTTTCGGTCATTTTGTTCAGAGCGTATTCCAGCTTTTGTTGTGCGGTGTGGCCGGGGAATGATTTGTCCAGTGCGGCCGGCTCGTGGTCGGTTAAGTCGCGGTCGGCGGCAGCGGTTGCTATCTGACAATCGGCGTGGGTTTCGGAATACTCCAGCGTGTGCTTTGCCATCGCAATGAGTTGATTTGGTCGGAGTTTGATACTGTTGGGCGTATTGTTGATGAAGAGGAGCGGACAATGGCCGTTGGTGATGTTGACCACTGCGGATTCGACCGGAAGCTCTGCGGCAACGTTATCCGTGGTGAGTGGTTGTACGATCACGTCGGGCACTGTCGCCGATGTTGTGGGAAAAACGCTACTTTTGACCCATTGTTGGCAGTGCGGTGAAATCGAAACAGAAGCTTGGGCAACGAGAAAAATCGGTTCGGCGAGCTCGGTAACCTCCAGCTGCCGAGGGGGCGGTTGGTGTGGACTAGGTTGAGCCTGCCGTATCGGTTGTTCAACTTCGATTTCTTCAGGTTGGCTAAAAATATCGGATTTATCATCATAAAAACTTACTCGTTCGTCCTCTGGTATTTCTTCTAAGACGTTGTCGTTAGCGGCGTTGAGAAACAGTTCCGTTTGCGGGCGGACCGAGGCGATTACCTTGAGCGGCAGTTTAACGTCTTGAATTTCTATGTAGTTGTCTTTGAAATTTAAAATGGCGTGGATATCGGGATGCGCAAGGAAGTCGGTTCCAATGATGAATTGATCGTTTCCGTCGTGGTCAAGGATTACGCATTTGATCATGTGCTCTCCGAACGCGGATTCCATCGTAACGACTACCGGGCCGTGAGCGTTGACTACGGCGCCATCGGCTACTTTGATTTTTCCACAAATCGGGAGTTGAAGCGATTGCTTGTCGAAAGCGCGTTTGACTAATCCTGATGAGAGGACGGAACATTGGGCACCTGTGTCGATGAGCGCGTGTGCTTTGACGGCTCCAATTTTGATTGGGATTTGGAAAGCTCTCGTAGAAGCGTACTTGCGAACAAACGATTTGGAAGATGGCTTGAGATTATCAATTTGACAAACGGACAAACGGATATGACAGGGATCTTGAAAAGCGCGGCCCGTTGCGTTCCAACGGACAATGCCGGGGCTAACAATGGGCGCCGCGGAAGCGATTTCTTTGGATGGAACAACCATATTGGCCATTGACGTTGATTGATTGTTAACGCATGCATCGAGCGCGGGTATTGGCGCGGTATTTGGTGCCGGAAGAGCGGGTAGGGTAATTTGTAATTCTGAAGATTGAGAACTAGCACGCAATGAATCCGTCGGCGTTGTGACATATGGGGCCGGTACCACGTTGTAATGGATATGTTGTTCCCATGGTGCCGGAAATTGATGGTTCGGGTAAACGGCGTAGGTATTCTGAACAAAATCATTTGGGTGTTGTATAGGGTTACCTTCATAGAAATGGTTTCGCACGCCGCGGGTGTAGTTCACTCCTCGTTGGGGCGGTCCTCCGCGGCGGGGTCGCCAATCGCGTTGTCCACGGACGTCGTTTGAATTGTTTCGAAAATCAACTTGCCGTGGTTGGGCGGCGTAATTTGGGTGGTTTAGTTCAAATCGGGTTGACTGTTGAGCGTTTTGCCGTTTGAGCCAGACGCAGTCTTCGGTGTTGTGGGTGCGGGATTTGTGGGCGTCGCACCACAGACCTGTGGGTTGCGTCGAATGTGCACGGTCTCTGCTGGTGGATCCGTCAAAGCGATTTGCGTACGGTTCTCTGTTCTGAGATAAATGGCGCGGGCTTTGTTGTCTATTGTTGGATATCGTTTCTTCAGGGCGTTGTCGAGATTTTTGTTCTTCATAGTCGCGGTCGTATCGTTGAATCAATTGTTCCAGAAGCATCTCCATGCGCGGCGGTTGCGGCGGCGGTGGCTCAAGTGCTTGTGGTTGGAAAGAGACGAATTTAGTGGGTTGCGTCACCGGGTTTTGCGTCCTACGGTCCATTGAGGGAGAGCGCTCCCGGTAGCGATTTTGAGGACGGTCCATGCTGCGGCGGCTTTCAAAACGGCGGTCAAACGGTTGCGGCGACTTCGATGGTGGTGCATCTTGATCAGCTTGATTTACCAGAATGGGTCGTTCCGCGGTTCCGATTTCGGCTTTAGTTGCATTGAGGACACTACGGGCTTTGGCTACGGCGTCGGCCAGTTGTTGAACATTTGTGAAACCCTTTGCTTGTTCGCCAATTGTGAGTTGATAGAAAACAGGCATTTTGGTCAAAAAGGTATCAATTACTTGTTTGTGCAGGAAAGTTTGATCTTCATGCTGATACAATAATTGTACATAAGTCATTACCTTACTCAGGAATGCGGCGGGCTCCTCTCCAGCTTCTGGGGTGATTGACGCAAGTTCACGTTTAAGAGTCATCGGGTTGCATTCGGGCGCCAACTGGAACATGAGCAAGTGTTTGGCGTCTTCGTACCGCGTCATATCTTGGATCATATCGCTCGGCGTATCGCGGGTAAGTCGGCGAAGGGCACTCATCTTTACGTGATTGGAGGCGTCGTAGCCGAACTCATTTTCCAGTCGGATGAAGAAGCGTAACAGGCGTTTATTTGTTGCGGCACCGTCGATTATCAGCGGGTGCATATTGTCGACGATTGTTTTGATGCGGCTATCTTCCTCACGATGAGACGTGCGCGGGATGTGGTACCGAGGGTGCGGGTGTTCATAATAATCCTCGGGCGGGTAATCTGAGAAGCCAAACTGGTTTGCCGCGGGCGGTGGGCGTCTTTGAAGCGCGGAACGGTGTAAATCCTCGTCGGCGCGCGTAGTGCGGGCGAATTCGTTATTATACAAGGTATCCGTCGATGGTGCTTTGGGTTTGACTTGGTTTGGTAGCCTGCCAAAGACTGGGGCCGGTTCAGTTTCACGGAGAGTTTCGTTTGGGATATAAACATCTCTTGTTTCCTCGCTGTGAAACCGTGAGGACACTGGCGGCGGTCTTGGTGTAGGCGGGTTACGCGCGTGCATCGCGGCCGCGGTTGTGGAGATCAATTGTTGCATTTGCTCAGCGAGTGCGGCGAAAGGCGCGTTAGTGGCTTTTGTTTGTTCTTGAATTTCGCGTTGGACACGTAATTGCTGGGCTTGGAATTGATCGGAGACGGCGCCGATAATTTGATCGATGGTTTGTACCGTGGGGACATTGTTGGTTATACGCGTGGCGGCGGTGTTGAGTTGTTCCAGCGCGTCGCGTGCTTCGATTCGAAAATTTTGGACTTCGTTGGCGTTTGCGATAGCTAGGCTGCTGCGGTGATCATTTACTGAAGCACGGGTGGCGGCTGGGGCTTGCGGTGGTTCGATATTGACAAAGGATTCGGAAGAGTCGGTTCTGGCGACAATTTGGTCATTATTAGTTCGAGCCGGCGCGGTCGGCGGCGGCATTTGTGATGCGGGCGGCGCGTTGAGGCGATTTTCAGTGGCGGCAAGGAGGTTTTGATTTACAGGCCGCGGAGTTTGGGAGGTAGTCGTCGCCGCAGTTGCGGGAATGAGCAGTGCTTGCGGTTGTGCCGTCCCGTCCAGCGCGGGAGTGCTGAAATTGGACAAGGGCGGATTATGGGCCGGGAGGCTTACCGTGGGTACCGCTGTCGATTGCGTAATATTTGACGGTCGCGGCAACAGCATCTGATCAAAACTCAAGGTGCGGCGTGCGGCTGTGGCGGCGTTCGGAGAACTGGAGCGCGACGGAAATCGAGTGAAGTCCGGCGGTGTGTGGCTTACCGTTGGCATCTTTTTTCTCAAGGTATAATAACCTCGTTTGTACCCTTTGGCGCAGCTACGGCGGGGTCGAATTTTGAAGTCTTTGGAGTTTTCGGATGCAACGCAACAGCGGGGAGCGGCAACGTACAATCCAAACGGTCACCAGTGTTATATCTTTGTTTCGTGTCGGGGCGGAGATGATGCGGCGAGAGCAGGATTGGGATTCCGAGGTTGCGTCCTTAATGTACGTGCATCCCACGCCCACGTTTACCCGATAACCTACTTACTAGTACTTAAACCCCGACGATGATTAACCCAACAATTAAAGAAAGCTTAGTTTCTTTAATTGTCTCCCTTAACTCTCAATAACTAGAAACGAAGGAGCTTTCCTTCCTATTTATTACTATACAATAAAAGTACGAAAACTTACGTGACAAAAATGCAACAGGCGAGGGGAATAAAAGTAACAATCATAAATCAACTCCCACGCACGGGCGAGAAAAGACGAAAAGGCGTGGTAGGAGGCTGCTAATATGCACTAGTGGTGGCCGGCGGGGCGCACAACTAGTAGAGAAAAATAAAACACACGCAAAGTATATGTTAACGATAAGTGAAGAGAGAGACCAGCGCACGCGTACCGACGTGCGCTACAGTAAGATGGCCACTGGTGGTCCGGGTTGCTCTCTCCACTTGCCACCTGCGGGCCTGTGATGCGTTTTGACAAAACAATGAAAAATCGGCGGAAAACACACTACAACAGGTCTATCCCTTCAACCAGATATTATCTATCAAGCGGTTGCAGGGGTAGGGACTGACATCAAATCCTCACTGGAAGGTGTTGGTTTGGCAGCAAACAACGTGATTACTGGTCAGCAGCACAACCTCATACAGGGCTTACAGTCTCTCTTGAGTGGACCAGTGCAGTTGATCTTTAACACACTAGTTACGCTGGCAGTGCTGGCGGGTACAGGATTTCTCATCTACGTTGGGATCTCCTATTACCTCAGTTACCGCCTGCGGAGAAGACAGGTTCGGTTTGTTAGCCAATACTCTCCCCTGAACCTCCTCCGGAAAGTTCAGCGTTGGGTAGGTTTTCACTACGTGCAGAACGATGTGCCCACTCAGTTAGACAGGATCACTCCGTGCTTTGTCGTACTGGTTGACCACAAGGAAATTCCTGCTTTCCTTGACACTGGTTGTCCACGGACCATGATTAGTCAACGCCTTAACAAAGCCTGGATTAAAGAGAGTCCGAAAGCGGCGATGGCTTTCCAGCAACATCATGACTTTAACCCATTGATGAGTATCAATGGGAAAGCGGTCCATACTCTTCTATCAGGACCGTATGAGATCATGTTGTCTGGAACCCCTCAGCCACACACTAGAGTGGATATACATCTCCATGTGTGTAAGACTACGTCTCCTTTCTGGCCACCAGTCGATCTGATTCTCAGATTGGACTTTCTAGAGAATTCCAGAATATCACGTTTGATTACCAACAACAAGTCTGTCGATTGAATGCGGTAGAACTGCCACTTCTTTTGACAGCGGCTGCGATTGATCAGATCGAACCCTGGTGGGAGAACACATGTTCACTATCACGGGCCTCCCACAGGTCTGGGTCTCGATCAAGATCAAGGACTTCGTCCATTTCTCAGCCACCCTCACGAGCTTCCTCAGTTGCCTCATCCCGTCGGTATACCAGAGGAAGTAGAACCTCTTTTAGACGGGCTAGTGGTCATTTTATGGCCAGGTCAGGATCAAACTGTCCTCGACCACTGCCTGGAAATTCTCCGGTTACACTAGAGAAAGGCTGTTTTCGCGAGCCTAGTGATTCTGATGCGCCTGCATCCCCTGTACTAGAAGTGCCACCACTCTCTGATGTTGAGGTCGAATCACTGGGGGCTACTCAGAGCTCAGGAGAGAGATCGGATCATGTACTGACGGTTCAGATTCATCCCACTCCTCAGACCAATCTGGAAGCCTCGGTTGGTTATGCTCTGGTAGGATTACTTAGACGCACTGGTTTGCCAATACCGAGGGGAACCGATGCGCCAGAGTCGAGTTATGATGACTCCATACCTGACCCAGGTCATGTAGTGTCAGCCTTCTACCCCACTGAAATGAGAACCCCTCATATCAGAGTTCTACTCAACAATTGGATAGAAGCCAAAGCTCTAATTGATACAGGAGCAGTTTTCTCGCTCCTGGATCACAAGTTGGCAGTTCAGTTACCCGACTTGGTACTCACAGAGACTAGGGCTCGCCCCATAGCAGCCAATGGGTCGCTGATTCTACTGCTAGGTGCTGCCTATGTCACGGTGACAGTGGCTGATGTCTCTGAACGGATTCAGGTCCAAGTTCAAGAGAACTGTTCAGCTGAACTAGTCTTGGGGACGAACTTCCTCGGATGGTTCTATTGCGTCAGCTTGAACTGGGAGAAATCCTTTCTACAGTTCAAGGAACTTCCGGTTCCGTGTGGAGGCCTCATTCATAATCCTCCTTCCACTCGTGGGGCACTATCCTTGCAGGAGTTGATTGTCTTTGAGCCTCGCTCGTTGACACAATTTACTGCACCTGTACCTGCATTATACGATACTGTACCCGAAGTAGCTTTCTTTCCTAAGCCTCTTTTGGGACAGCAACGCAGTGTGTACTTTGCCCGTACTGTGAGTACTGTGACTAATGGTCACATACCCCTACAGGTAGTTAACCCGAGTACACACTCAGTGGTTCTCTACCCGGACACGACCATCAGTCATGTGCAGATGCACACTGATTCCTCACAGGGATCAGCGGTCAAGTCTGATACCATTCTTGACCGTAAGTGGGTTAAAGTGAATGCTGTGATATCTTCTGATATCTCCTCACAAGACAGAGCAGCGTTGCTCAATCTGCTGGTCGCATTTACTGACCTCTACGCTATTGATGAAAAGGACACAGGTTCCACTGACCTCCTGCAACACGAAATCAGCGCGGGTGACACTTGCCCAGTCTGCCGTTTCCCTTACTGCACTGCGCCCAAGGAAAAGGATCTCATCATACAAGAAGTCAAAGTGCTCCAGGAAAAAGGTATTATTCGGCCCAGCACTTCTCCCTGGGCAACTAACACTGTTCTGGTTGGCAAGAAAAATGGGTCACACCGGATGTGTGTGGACTTTCATGGTCTTAACGAGGTCACGAAAAAGGATGTTTATCCTCTCCCACAGATTGATGATATCCTCGACACACTCAAGGGTATGAAATACTTTACTACCCTTGATCAGGCCAACGCCTACTGGTCTATACCTATTGCAGAGGCAGACAAAGAGAAAACGGCGTTTAAAACGCCCATTGGACTTTAGGAGTTCAACTATCTGCCTTTTGGTCTTTGCAATGCACCTGGGACGTTTCAATGCCTCATGGACCTGCTTCTCACAGGATTGCAGTGGCGCACTGCACTGACCTATCTCGATGACATCTTGGTGTTCGGGAACTCTCACACGCAGATGCTTGAGCGCCTGACGGATGTGTTTACGCGTCTCTGTCAAAGTGGAATGAAGCTCAGACTGAGCAAGTGCAAATTTTCGCACTCTGAGGTAGAATATCTCGGGTACCGCATCTCACAGAAAGGTCTCGAGCCGGATAAAGTCAAATTGGCTGCCGTCCAGGATCTACCCGTTCCACGAAACGCCAAAGACTGGTCTTGTGTCCTATTAAAGGCCTTTCATCCCTGGTTGTGCTCGGCTCAGCAAGCCCCTGACCAAGCTCTTACGGAAGGAAGTTACCTTCCTGTGGTCAAAACATCAGCAAGCGGCATTCAACCAACTCCGAAGGCTGTTGTTGAACCCTCCCATCCTGCGCCATCCGAACTTTACAAAATCCTTCATACTTCAAACTGATGCAAGTATTTCAGGGATAGGAGCAGTTCTGAGCCAGTTAGGCGAAAATGGATAGGACCATCCTGTTGCGTACGCCAGTAGAGGGTTAACAGCGGCTGAGAAGAACTATACTATTAAAGAGTTAGAGACTCTCGCTGTTGTCCATTTCGTTAAGCACTTTCGGCCTTACCTCTTTCAACATGAGGTGGTCGTTCAGACCAACCACACTGCTGTTAAGGCTGTGTTAGAAAAACCGAACCCTTCATCCTGGATAGCTCGGTGGGGCCTTGCGTTAGCTGAATTCAAACTGACAATTTGGCCATGAAAAGGTTGGTCTAATGGTAATGCTGACGCATTATCACACCTTCCTGATCCTAATTCCCTTGTTGGGGAGAATATCGACGATACTCCCCTATACAGACCCGAGGGAGAAGTTATGATGATCTCCGATGGTGCGCGGCACCTGGAGAGTTCATCCCAAAGGACCACCGATGGTGCGCAGCACCTGGCGAGGTCTGAGTCTTATGCAGAGATATCACAGGATGCGCAGCACCATGACCTTCTCCCAACTCAATTTAAGGATCCCGAATTAGCCTCCATTCTTAGGTCACTAAACCCCTACGCTGACCAGAATGATGTTAATGGCTACCAACTGTTGGATAACATCCTTCAGAAGTGGACAGGCGAGTCCAACAAGATTGTTGTCCCTGGATCAATGGTTACTACCATTATTGAGGCTCACCATAACAACATTCTTGCTGGACACTTTGGTGCGACACTTTGGTGCGGCTTATAGCCCGCAGGTACCACTTGCTGGACACTTTGGTGCGGCTTATAGCCCGCAGGTACCACTGGCCTTCCCTCAGTGCAGTCGTCAAGTCCTTTTGTCAGCGGTGCGATCTTTGCCAATGGAATAAACCCGCGAGACAAAAGACCTGTGCAACTCTGAAACCGATTACCATTACTGGACCATTTCATCGAGTCGGTGTCAACTGTATGGGACCAATGACCACTAGCGAAAGTGGAAACCGTTTTATTGTAGTCTTTATAGACTATTTTACTAAATGGGTCGAAGCTTTCGCTATTCCGGACATTACTGCGCAAACCATAGCTCGACTTTTTGTTACACAAATTGTCTGCAGACATGGGGCACCGCAGATTCTTCAGTCTGATCGTGGTACTGATTTCACATCCAAACTGATGACTGAAATCACTGCCATTTGTTCAACTAAGAAAATCCACTCCACCGCTTATCATCCAATGACAAATGGAGAAGTGGAAAGAGCTAATCAAACCCTAGCTACACGGCTACGTATGTATGCCCACCAAGGCCATACTGATTGGGATGAACACCTGCCGTATTCTGTGTTCGCCGTCAACATTAGCATGAATGAGTCCACAGGGTATTCACCCTTTGAGCTCATGTATGGCCATACACCCATGCTACCTGTTGATGCAGCGCTCTCATTCAACCCTCCGGCCCATATCATAGATGTTTCTACTTATGATATGGAGGTCAAACAGCATTTTACAAATGCCTTGACCTTGATCCAGAGCCGAATTGAGAGATCACAGGCCGCTTATGCACGGTCTTACGATTGCATGGCACGAGATGTCTCATACAAAGTTGGGGATCAGGTGCTCAAACTGCGCACCACCAGCAAACGTGGCCTCACGCCCAAATTGCTGCCCATTTATGATGGGCCCTACTTTGTAACGAATGTGGCATATCCCAATGTCACCATTTGACTTGAGGCTGGCCAAGAAGATACTGTGCATATAAATCAGCTTAGACGCTACATGTCACCTGCTCAGCCTACAGAAGAAGAGGATATACCTTCCACTTCACAGGTCATCGAGACGGCACCTTTGTTGATTCCGTCAACAAACAGAGATTTTACACAAGATCTCATTGACCCACATCTTGATGCAGAGGTCTCTGACCCGTAATCAAATAGCTCCTCTCTTCTTTACTTATGGACGGGGTCGTCCTTTTTCGAAGGACTGCCGTGCCCCTCACATAATACCCACTCCTGTTCCATGCTAGGATAGCAGTGTAAAGAAGAGAATGAGCAGCGATCAATGCATCTAAATCAGGGTATTGCCCCATATCACAGGTGCATCTGTGCGATAGCCTATATCTCGCCTCTAAAATTTTTCTTTTAGTCTCCTTTCAGATTTCACAAATCAATCAACAATTGGCAACTTCACTGAAGGGATCAACTGAGGTCAGCAACTCCACGCACCATTGACATAATTCCACAACCCAAAACGCACTAAAGAACCACTGGACCATCGACTGCTCACCGTCACCATCACCTGAACGTTTGACCTCCACAGACATGCGCACAAGGATGAGGACGCCCTTTTTCGAACGACCGCTGTGTCATGTGCCGATGGATTTCGTCGAACATCACGTGATTCACATCATAATTTTTCATTATGTTTTTCGTTACATTTTATGTTACAGTAATTTGCATCAATTTTGCGTTTCGTTTTTATAATTTTTACATGCAATTTATGTGTGTACTTTTCATGTTTTATTTCTGTTGCTCTTGCACACATTTTAGTTCCGTTTCGAATTATTATTTTTGTTATACACGTAGACTACGGTATGTGCCCGCTAGTCAAGAATTTCCGTTAGAGATAAGCTCTCCAAGCTCATCGCTGTAATTGGAGCACAACGTGCACCTCTTATCAGTAAAAACTAGCAATGTTTCACAACGTGAAACGACTAGTTTGAAATTCTCACTAGTGACGTTCCTATGTTAAGCATGGAGAGTGAAAACTTGCCCCAATGCTTAACATTGTGAACAGGAAAATGTCTATGTGACCATAGGCATCTTCTGCAACGATTTCCGCTGCAGAAGTTAGCTTGGGGGAGTGTTAACTCTGCCCAAGGCATACTGTAGTTTATGGAGCCCTTTAAAAGGGCATGTTTCCTCTTTTTGTCACTCATTATTGGGCCTAACTGGTGTTTCATCTTTTAGCCTTGCGTCCGTGTTTGCCGTCATCGACTTTTATTATATTTTTTATATTGTCAACTGCCTTTGCCGCTCGTTCAATAAAATTTGCATATTATCGCCTCCGGTCTTCACACACGTTACCACTACAGTAACCCGACCCTAGGAACCCGTCCCCGTCGCCGTAATTGTAGAACCCTGTCGCCCTCACCGAGGAAGCGTCTGTTACCACCGCCTGCCAATCAGCAGCTGCCGAACCCCACTGTCACATTTTACGCCATGTCACGTGTATGACATGTGGGTTTTGGGAGAGCTGGGGAGGTTTGGGTATCTCATCAGGTAGTACCGTGTTTTAGACGTCACATTGATGGTGAACCATATCAGATTGATCCTATTACAGTGAGTAATAGGCTGTGACTCCTGATGGATACTGGCATTTTCCCCAGGCTTCCCAAGTTGGCGTTGGGGCCTAACCTGGCAATTGGTGGCTATAGAGAGGTCTATAGTTGGTTCTCTGGAGTTGTCCTTGGGGTCGTGCTGTAGGGTAATGGACAACGCTGCCAGGCTAGGTGCGACAATCCCCGAGTCCTACTCAGTAAGAGTGGGGACAGGGTCACCCGTGAAATGACCTAAATTATGGGACCCGATTATGAACCAGACAGCCCCTTTTTAGCCCGAACCTGAGAGGTGGAGGCCCTACTTATCTGTGGACTTGGGAAACCGACTTAGGAAGGATTTCCCAACAAAATAACCCACAAATAACAATAAACCCCTGAGAACACTCACCTAGTCCTGTTTCTCAAGCGATTACGACGCAACGGGCGGCAAGTCCCTGGATGCTTTCGGTCTTCTGGCACTGGGAGCGGGAGATGCGATCCTCAAACGTCCTAGGCGGCGAGTGGCGGCGAGCGGCGGCGAGCAGGAGGGAGCGGGAGCGAGCGGGAGGCGAAACTCCAACGTTTAATTCACGAACCGGGGCGGTCGGACACCTGGCACTGATGGGCAGCGGGGTACTGTAGGCGGTGAGCGGCGGACGCAGTAAGTAACGCAAAAATATGCAAATTTATTTAGAATAATAGGCGGCGGACGCAGTCGAGTATATAAAAATATGCAAATTAAGAAGGGCGGCGGACGCGAAGTGACAACCGGACGAAAGCTTGGTGAACCCAAGAATGAGCGAAAAACTAAAGAAACATGTCCTTTTAAGGACATGTTTGGCTACAGCTGCAGCTTGGGCGGAGTTTCTCGGCGCTCAAGCTAACTTCTGCAGCTAGACGCGATGCAGAAGATGCCTATGAGCACATAGACATTTTTTCATTCACATGCGTTTAGCACTGAGGCCGGCTGCAGTGCCTATGCTAAGCATATGAACGTCTTTAGCTAAAACTTCTTAGCTAGTCGTTTTGCGTAACAAAAACGACGCTAATTTTTGATGATAAGAGGTGCGTGAGCGCACCAAAAATAGCCATGTGCTCGTGGAGCACGACTGGCGGAAGTTTTTAGCTAAAGGGCCTACTGTAGCCCGCGTTTGTAAAGAAATAAAAATACGACAAAACGAAACATAGAAATGCATGAAAAATATAAAAAACGAACGTAAAATGCATGTGTAAAAATGAAAATAAACAAAAGCATGATCAAGTAATAAACAAAACATGAAAAATAACAAAATGTCGGCATGATCGGAATCACGTGACGTTGGAGAATTGAGCGGCACGTGACACGGCGGTCCTTCGAAAAAGGGCGTCCTCGTCCTTGCAGTGGTCAGTAGTGAGGTTTTATGCGGCGTGTCCGTGGTCGTAGGTCATTCCAAGGTGTGACGGCGAGAGTGGTCGAATAGGTCCGTTGGGTTGTCGGTGGATGAGGCCTTCTTTGATCGTAATTTGTTCGGTGGTATGGTGACCGGAGGTTGTTAATCCGTGAAGTTGCCGACATTGAATATCCTGTGCGAAGGTCTGGAACACAGAAAAGAAAAATTTTCAGGGCAAGATGTAGGCTATCGCAGAGGATGCGCCCAGTGAGGTACAGATTGTCGGGCTATCGCAGAGGATGCACCCTGAGAGGTGTAGGCTATCGCGTGAGGATGCGCCTAAGGCGTGACGCTTAGGTTGCTGAACGCTCTCTTCTATCCACTAAGATCCAGCATGGACAAGAGTGGATACTTCGTGAGGGGCACGGCGGTCCTTCGAAAAAGGACGTCCTCGTCCGTAAGCGGGGACAATGAAGAGAGTGCATCTTGAGTTACGGGTCGGGGACCTCTGCATCAAGATGTGGGTCAATCAGATTCGGTGTAAAGTCCCGGCTTATTGATGGATATAATAAGGGTGCCGAGTCTGTTGCCTGTGAAGTGGGAGGTGTATCCTCTGCTTCACTCGGTTGTTCAGGGGACACGTAAAGTCGAAGCTGGTTGACATGTACAGTGTCTTCCTGATCCATCTCGAGACGAAGTGTGACATTGGGATATGTGACACTTGTTACAAGGTAGGGTCCATCGTAGATGGGCAGCAATTTAGGAGTGAGTCCACGTTTGCTGGAGGTGCGCAGTTTGAGCACCTGATCCCCTACTTTGTACGAGACATCATGTGCCCTCCGGTCGTACGACCGTGCATAGGCTTCCTGTGCTTTCTCAATCCGACTCTGGATCAAGGTTAACGCATTCGTGAAATGACGTTTGACCTCCATATCATATGAGGAAACATTAATGATATGGGCCGGAGGGTTGAATGAGAGCGCGGCGTCAACAGGGAGCATGGGTGTGCGACCGTACATGAGTTCAAAAGGCGAGTACCCTGTTGATTCATTCATGCTGATATTGACGGCAAACACAGCGTATGGCAGGTGTTCATCCCAATCAGTATGTCCTTGATGAACGTACATACGTAGCCGTGTGGCTAGCGTCTGATTAGCTCGTTCCACTTCGCCGTTGGTCATCGGGTGATAGGCGGTAGAGTGGATTTTCTTCGTCGCGCAGATCGCAGTGATTTCAGTCATCAGTTTTGATGTGAAATCAGTGCCACGATCTGACTGAAGAATCTGCGGTGCCCCGTGCCGGCAGACAATTTGCGTGACAAACAGCCGGGCTATGGTGTGCGCAGTGATGTCCGGAGTAGCAAAAGCCTCGACCCATTTCGTAAAGTAGTCGATAAAGACTACGATGAAACGGTTGCCAGCTTCGCTAGTGGTCATTGGTCCCATGCAGTCGACACCTACCCGGTGAAACGGTCCCGTGATGGTGATAGGTTTCAGGGTCGCAGTGGTTTTCTGTCGAGCGGGCTTATTCCGTTGGCAAAGATCACACCGCTGACAGAAGGACTTGACATCCCGACTGAGGGAGGGCCAGTGGTATCTGCGAGCAATGAGCCGCGCAGTACGTTTAGCACCGAAATGTCCAGCTAAGATGTCATCGTGATGAGCCCGGATAATGGTAGTAACCATGGATCTGGGTATGACGATCTTATTGGACTCGCCTGTCCATTTCTGAAGAACGTTATCCAACAGATGGTAGCCTCGCACATCATTCTGGTCGCCCAGAGGCTTAAGAGAGCGAATGATGTCGGCCAAGTCCGGATCCTCCAGCTGAGCAGCGAAAAGGTCTGGGTGCTGCGCACCGACGGATATCTCGGCATAAGACTCTGATCGTACCGGGCGCTCCGCGCCAGCAGTGATCGGTGCTGAATTACTTGAACGCGCCAGGTGCTGCACACCATCGGTCAAGGCCCTTGATCTCGCCAGGTGCTGCGCACCATCGGTGATCATCATAACGTGCCCCTCAGGTCTGTAGAGGGGAGTATCATCAATACTCTGACCGGTGAGGGAGTTAGGATCCGGCAGGCGTGATAATGCATCAGCATTACCATTAGACTGACCTTTTCGCGGCCGAATTGTCAGTTTGAATTCGGCGAGCGCGAGTCCCCACCGAGCGATCCGAGCAGAGGGGTTAGGCTTCTCCAACACTGCTTTGACCGCGGTATGGTCAGTCTGAACGACCACCTCGTGTTGGAAGAGGTATGGTCGAAAGTGCTTGACGAAATGGACAACAGCGAGAGTCTCCAGTTCTGTGATGGAGTAGTTTTTCTCGGCCGCTGTTAACCCTCGGCTGGCGTACGCGACAGGATGGTCGTATCCATTTTCGTCTAACTGGCTAAGAACCGCTCCTATCCCCAAAATACTCGCATCAGTTTGAAGGATAAAGGATTTCGAAAAGTCCGGATGGCGCAGGATAGGAGGGTTGGTCAGCAGGCGGCGGAGTTCATCGAACGCCTCCTGCTGAGGTTTTGACCACTGGAAAGTAGTTTCCTTCCGTAAGAGCTTGGTGAGTGGCTCGCTGAGCCGGGCACAACCAGGGATGAAACGCCTGTAGTAAGACACGAGGCCTAGGAAGGACTTGATGTCTTTGGCGTTTTGTGGAATGGGTAGGTTTTGGACGGCGGCCAGCTTGGCTTGGTCAGGTTCTAGGCCGCTCTGTGAGATGCGATAGCCTAGGTACTCTACCTCTGAGTGCGAGAATTTGCACTTGCTCAGTCTGAGCTTCATTCCACCCCGGCGAAGACGGGCGAACACATCTGCCAGGCGCTCAAGCATTTGGGTGTGAGAGTTCCCGAACACCAAAATGTCGTCGAGATAAGTCAGAACCGTGCGCCATTGGATTCCAGTAAGGAGGAGGTCCATAAGGCGTTGAAATGTCCCTGGCGCGTTGCATAAACCGAAAGGCAAATAATTGAATTCGTAAAGTCCAATAGGCGTATTAAAAGCCGTCTTTTCCTTATCGGCCTCGGCAATCGGGATTGACCAATAAGCGTTAGCCTGGTCAAGGGTAGTGAAATATTTCATACCCTTGAGTGTGTCGAGGATATCATCTATCCGCGGGAGAGGGTAGACATCCTTTTTCGTGACCTCGTTAAGACCACGAAAGTCAACACACATACGGTGAGAACCGTTTTTCTTGCGCACCAGGACAGTATTAGTAGCCCACGGAGACGTGCTGGGCCGAATAATACCTTTCTCCTGGAGCGCCTTGACCTCCTGCATGATGAGATCCTTTTCCTTAGGTGAGGACCGGTAAGGAAAACGGCGGACTGGGCGGGCATCACCCGTGCTGATTTCGTGCTGGACGAGATCAGTGGAACCTGTGTCCTTTTCATCAAGAGCATAAAGGTCGGTGTATGCAACCAGCAGGTCGAGTAAGGCTGCCCGGTCCCGAGGGGAGATGTCCGGTGAGATTACAGCATTGGCCTCGACCCACTGACGATCGAGGACGGTGTCTGAGTCGACCGGTGATTCCCGTGAGGGCTCACTATGCATTTGCACATGACCGATGGTCGTGTGTGGGTAGAGAACCACGGAATGAGTACTCGGGTTGACTACCTGAAGCGGTATGTGACCGTTGGTCACGGTACTGACGCTTCCAGCAAAATATACGTGTCGTTGAGACCCGGTGAGGTGCTTCGGAAAGAAGGCCACCTCAGGCACGTTCGTATAGATTGGTGGGACAGGGACAGTGAATCGTGTCAGTGAGCGAGGCTCTAGAATCACCAAGTCCTTCAGGGGCAAAGCGCCGCGGGCAGAAGGTGGGCTGTGGATGAGACCGTCACAGGGGATTCTACTCTCTTTGAACTGGAGGAAAGATTTCTCCCAGTTCAAACTGACACAGTTGAACCGGCCGAGGAAGTTGGTTCCGAGGACCAGTTCAGCTGAACAGTTCTCCTGTATTTGGACCTGAATCCGTTCAGAGACATCAGCCACTGTAACTGTGATGTAGGCTGCTCCTAGCAGTGGGATCGGGGACCCGTTGGCTGCGATAGGGCGTGCCCTGGTTGGTGATAGTGACAAGTTGGGCAGCTGGGCCGCTAACTTGTGGTCCAAGAGTGAGAAAACAGCTCCTGTGTCGACCAGTGCCTTCGCTTCTACCCAGTTGTTGAGGAGAACTTTGATATGGGGTGTCCGAATATCATTTGGGTAAAAAGCCGTGACCACATGACCTGAATCAGGTGTGGTGGCACCACTAACATGTTTGGTCTTACCGGACCGCTTTGGAATCGGCAGTCCCGTACGACGTAGGAGGCCTACTAGAGCGTATCCGACGGAGGGTTCCGGGTCATTCAGAAGGGTGGACTCATCCTGTACCGTTAGTATGTGGTCTGAGTGATCCTTCGGACTCTGAGTAGCTCCTAGTGATTCAACCTCGGTGTCCGATAGCGGAGGCGCGTTTGGCACGGGTGATGTCGGAGCATCTGAATCACTTGGCTCGCGGTATCGGCCCTTCTCAAGCGTAACTGGAGAGGTTCCAGGCGGAGGTCGAGGGCAACCTGACCCGTGCAAGGTCGACAGATGACGACTTGCCCGTCTAGAAGAGGCCCGGGATCCCCTAGCTGACCCACGTGATGAAGCAACTGAGGAGGCCCGTGAGTGTGGCCGAGAGATGGACGAAGCCCTGGACCGCGATCGTGATCCCGACCTGTGTGAGTTTCGCGAGAGAGCACGAGTGTTCTCCCACCAGGGGTCGATCTGGTCAATCTCCGGCGTGGTCAGCAGGAGGGGTAATTCTACCGCGTCCAGCCGACAAACATTACGTTGGTAGTCAAACATAATGTTCTTGAACTGTTCTAAGAAGTCCAGTCCGAGTATGAGGTCAACAGGTGCCCAGAAGGGAGACGTAGTCTTGCACACATGGAGATGTATATCGATCCGTGTGTTCGGCTGGCGGTTTCCGGGCAACATGATTTCATATGGTCCCGAAAGGATGGTATGAACGGCTTTACCATTGATGCTCATCAATGGGTTAAAGTCGTGATGTTGCTGGAACGCCATGACCGCCTTCGGACTTTCTTTAGCCAAGGCCTTATGGAGGCGTTGGCTAATGATAGTGCGTGGGCAACCCGTGTCAAGGAAAGCAGGAGTTTCCTTGGTGTCCAGCAGCACGACGAAGCACGGTGTGATTCGGTCAAGCTGGGAGGGTACATCGTTTTGCACGTAGTGAAAACCGATCCAGCGTTGGACTTTGCGGTAAAGACCCAACGGGGAGAAACGGCTAACAAACCTGACCTGTTTGCTCCGCAGACGGTAGCTGAGATAATAAGATACACCAAGATAGGCAAGGTATCCGGCACCGATCAGCACTGTCAGGGTAATTAGGATGTTAAAGATCAACTGGACCGGCCCGCTCAGGACAGCATGCAAGCCCTGGGCGAGGGTGTGCTCTTGACCCGTAATAACATGGTTTGCTGCCAAACCGACACCTTCCAGAGAGGCCTTGATGTCGGTTCCTACCCCTGCAAAGGCCTGGTAGATGGCGTCTGGTTGCAGGGATAGACCAGCGGTAAAGTTTACCAGCCGGTTGAGTACCGCTTCAATTTGCTCAGTCTTGTAAACGTACTGTTTAAAGAAGGCAAAGTTTGAAGGGGTCATCGCCAACTGGTCATGGAAGAGCGCCGGTGCCTCAAAGTGAGTGATGTTGAAGCGCTGCTTCCAGAAGAGTTCCAGTGGGATGTGGCTCACATGGACCGCGCCAGACTCAGTAAACCAGCCCGAGCGATTTCGGAAAATCCCTGTAAAGTGGTGATGACACGGCACAATTGGGCTAGATTTAATGAGATCCGGACCACCGGGGGTGGCGAAATAGATGGTGCCGCCAACCTGTACAGGTAAGTACTTGTAGCAAACGTTCCCCACCCGGTACGAATGGTAAACGTAGGTTGCGTTGACCTTCTGACACGGCCATATTGTCAGTGCATCGCCTGTGAATTCCGCCGTCAGGTCATTCCTTTGGAGGAATGCCCGGGCACCCAGGGTAGGGTCGAAGCGGAGCAACTGCCAAGTCAGATCAAGATAGCGTTGAGCGTGAGAGCAAAGCTCAAGCCACGTGAACCGGAAACCGTTAATTTCCGACTCCTTGATCTGCTGAGCCAGATAGTTCAGTTTGGCATTGACAGGATCGGGACGGCTGTCCGTTGCCACTCTGAACATGCTTTGGGTCAAATTGTATCTCCCGTGGATGCGAAGGAGAAGACCCTGATCCGTCCGGACTGTGGTGGAACGTAGTTCTGGGCACAGTTGGAAGACACGGGAGTTTCCCGGGATCTTGAGGGCAACCTGTAGATCATCGATGATGACGTGGTTCCCTGACATGGACGCAGTGTAATTTCCCTTGGGGTGATAATGACACCGCGCCGTGAAGTTTTGTGCAGGCCAGACAATGACCCCGTCTAGAGTAGTGCACTGGCCTGCAGTGGGACTGCATCCACCTACATCGCCTAAGGTGCTCAGGGCCGTAGTGCCGTCCCACGAAGCGACTTGTCCCTCCTCGATGAAGAGGTTAGTCACTGTCTTGCAGACGTCGCTGCAGCACCATTCGTACATCACTTCCAATGTTTGGTTTGTGCTATAAAAGCCAGGGCGAATGCCGACAAGTTTTTGTGAACCAAACATTTTAGTGCGATGTGCTAGCGTGCATGCCGCAGGCGCTAAGTGCTGAGTGGTGATGACGTCTGCAGTGATGCCCCTAGAGCCGAAGAAACCAGTGTTGGTGCAGACTTTGCGGGAGCGCAATGTGCATTTCCACGCTGTGGTTGTAATCGGGTCTGAGCTAGGGACATACACCGTAACATTCATGCGCCGCGGGCTCCATGAAGATTGTGGTGGTTTACACTCTACACGCTGGGGTAACTCAAGTGGATGTCCGCTTCTTGAGAGACCGCAAAATTGATACTGAGCCGCCGGTGCTGACAAACTCACCCCTAGAAACAGTGATGCTACCAAGGTCAATTTTATTGTCAAAAACAACTGTACAAACGTAATTTGTAAGTGTTCACTCAATTTCACAAATCTGGCCTGAGGGGCAGTGTCAGATTTCTTCTTCGTCGCTGTCGGACGAGATTGGTTCCTGGTCGGGGAAATCGAGGACCAATTCACCGCTGGGGAGGATTTCCCGAAGGGTACCGACTTTCGGCGACCGTGGGTTGACTGCCGTTGGGAACGGTGATGTTTCGACAATGCTGACATCCTCATTAACTGGACGTAAGGTCTCGTCGACGGCCATGGGTTCGACGACGGGCGACCTGGTCGCGGCGGTCGGAGATGTCGTGCGGGCTGGTGCCGGCGAATTGACGTGGGCTGTTGCCGACGATGTATGTTGGGCTGGTGCCGGCGGTGTGGGATCATTTGCGAGTTCCTTGGCCGGGGGCGAGGAAGCAGTGATATCCATTTTCGTTGGCGATGTCGCGGCAACGGGTTGCGCTGCTGCCGGTGGTGTGGCGGCGGCAGCAGGCAGGAGAATCCGACTGGCCTGTTCGACTGCTCGGCGGACGGCATCGACCGAAGGCGAGGATGGCTCCCCGTCCAATAAGAACTTCTCGACGGGCGAGATGGTGATAGTTCCATTGGCAATGAACTCGAGTGCCCGGCGGGCGACGTCGGGTCGTAATAGGCGCATCGAGACGGGTGCTGCAAGCACGACGTTGGCGGCCGTGAGCGCTTCGACATTTGATGGCTCGTTGAGGAGAGTCCACGGCAAATGCGGGTATTTCTTGGCCAGGTCAACTGACCAGATGGCCAACATCGCGTCTTGGACGGGCGATGGCGCTGTGAACGAGAAATCAATAGAGTCGTGGACTGAGATAGATTCCTGGTTCCTACTCTAGGATCACCTGAAGAAGAAGGTAGTATACCTGACAAATTCATGGGCTCGACCTGGTCGAGGACTTCCGTAGCCGAATCCGTGGGGATCGAAGGCGGTGGTCCTGGAGGGACGATGCGGGCCGGTGGCGCCGAAGACGTCGTATTCGCGGCTGGAGCTGGCTCGGCAGTCTTGAGTTTAGGAATGCGATACGATGCGAGGATGTTAGCGTGGCCAACAAACTGCGGTGTCGTCGAGGGGTCCAGAGTGACCGGCTTCGCATACTTTGGTGGTGGTGGTGGCAGCGGTATGTCCGATACGTTCATCGGTACGGGTACCTGGGCTGCTTGGACCACTGAAAATTCAATACTGATTACGCAGACAGGATAACACTGTTGTGAAGAATCTGTCAGGTGTTCAGCAAGTGCCTCATCATCCAGGTCAAGGGGATCTGGATGAGGAGGGCTATCGGTAGCCCCAACGGCGTTGTTGCGGCGTATGGGCTGCCGATAGTGATTTCCTGTCCCGTTGGGAGGGTGGTAACCATTTCTTTGATGATACACATTTGTCCCCTGGGAAGAATAACCAGTATCTTGGTAGACATTCTCACCCGTGTTTGCCGGATTGCGCTGCGGACAGGCAGTTGATCGGTGCACTCGCACTTGACGACAATGAGGGCATGGCCTATCACATCGGTCCGTGGGGTGGGCACGTGTACGGCAAAAATAACAGCGACCACCGTTAGTGGCGTTGTTACCGGGAGCGGCACCGGTGGGACGCTGGGCCCGGCAATCGGCGTCGCTATGTGTACACAGTCCGTGGAAGGAGCACGTTTGAAGGTGTGCTCCCGACGAGCGTCGCCCGGCGGACTGATTTGGTGTCGACGGCTGTGGAGGCGGCGTCTGTTGGATTGGCGCGGGTGCACGTTGCTGGGCCGTGAGCTTCACTACGTGGGCCGTGAGCCTGGCCATTTCCTGTTTTAAGCGGCGAACCTCATCGGCGGAGGATGACGACGTTGGAGCGTTGCTCTGACGACCGTTTGCGCTTCTGTTGGGCATATCGGGATTATATCCGGCGTGTTTAGGTTCTGAAGAGAAAACGGCGTTAGATGGAGCAGTGTACCGGATCTCGTCCCCAAAGATTTGGGATTCTGCGTAACAGGCTGCCTTGAGTGTCTCATCAAGAGTCGTGAACTCCCTAAACTTGATACTATCTCGGAGGACCGGCTTCAGTCCCCGCAGAAAGATAGGTTTGATGATGGAATCTCGGACATCCGTCGCGAGATCTGGATACGCTACCCTGGATAGTCTCTTGAGGTGCTCAAGGTAGACTATCGCGGACTCCGTCGGCTTCTGCAGTCGATCTTGGATCAGCTGCTGATGCAGATCAGAGTCGCGCCCTACCGGAAAATCTCTCCGTAGAAAAGCCGTAAACTCTTCGTAGCGGGTAGGTATTGGAGTGCTGCTGCTAAAGTCCCGGTAGGAGGCGAGAGCAGGACCCGTGAGGCATGACTCCAGAAAGGCGATTTTATACGCATGATCCGTTTCGCTTACACCCTGGAGTGTAAAGAAACGGGTAAGATGCGACATAAAATCGGTGATAGACTCACCAAAAGCACCGGAGAAGGTGGGAGGGGCCATAAAGCTGGACACGGGAGGGTGCCTCCGACCATTTATGGCCTCTAACTTTTGGTTGAGGGGTCCAAGAGCATTCTCAAATGCTGCCTGGACCTTGTTCTCGATCTGTGAAGGGAGATCAGTTTCCGACTTCATGTCCGAGGGTTCGTTTTCCCGTAAGGTGGTTAGAACAGACGTCCTTGCCCGTGAAGCAATTAAGTCAAATTGAATAGAGAGCGGCTCACTGGTCTGTACAGGCTGGGTACTGAGACGGCAGGAACGACGGGGTGTCTCTATTGTGTAAAATGAAAGTGAGTACTACTTTTGAATTCGCGGCGAAAGAGCGCGTGAATTCGGAAAAACGCGTGTGCGACGGCGTTTAGGACGTAAGTTGACTTAGCTTAAGACTAGCGACCACGGAAAGGGAGCTAGAATGGAATAGGATTATAAGATGTAAGATCAGAGTACATCAGGGTGACGCAGAAGGGAATTTATCTGGTCGCCCGTGATGGACAGAGGCTTGGCCTGAGATATGGGGAATCGATCCCGACCAAAATGTAAGATTTGGGGCCTGGACCCGGCGATTAGAATAAGTGAAGAGGACAGAAGATCATGTGGAAAGAAGAGAAGAGGCGGTTTTTCCTGCCGAGAGATAAGGTGACGGATAAACCCGCTCAGGAGGGATTTTTCCTGGAAGTTCGACCGCTGTACTAGTTTACAAACCTTGGGGCGAGGCGGACTCGTAGCCGGCAAGATCCTACTCACCAGGAGTAGCGCATAAAGTGGCATAAGGTAGAAAGGATGGGGTCAACTGAAAGTGAACTTAAAAGGGAGCAATAAATAGGGACAAAACTAATTTACAAACCCAGTTACGCAAAGGGGTCGCGCAGTTACGCAACGGGCCTCACTCGCCAGGAGCGATTGCGATCTCTGCATAGTGAGATGGACTATACAGGAGGTTCCGTGCTGGACGACATTCGCAAGTAACTTACAGCCGTGTCCGAAACGGGAGCCCGCATTCCGAACAGAACGGACACTCTCCAGGAGTATTATACACAGCTGGTGGCCGGGTTTGCCGATCACTGAGATGAAGTGAGGTTCGCAGGTCACACAGTAGAAGAGGGAAGGAGCACGGGTACCAAGGGTGCTATTCTGACACACTCAGTCAGTTAAAAATGAAATACTCTGGATGTTTTGAGGGCGCACCCGAAAACATCTAAGGGATCACGGGTACAAGGTGTCCCTGATTGAATATGAGTGTAAAGTATGTATCGAGGCGTACTCAATACCTTCGCTGAGGCGGACTCAACGGTGCCTATTACTTACATGACTAGTAAAGGGTGGACCGCGGAGGCGGACTCTGGGTCAGTGGCGACTCTAGCGCGGGCATCGTTAAGCCAGTTAACGAAGGCGTTCAAGTGAAAGAAATATGACAGGGGGTCCTATACACTCTAGGCCCAACCGGAGGCTGTGCCGCGGTCCCTTAGGAACCACTACGGCGGGGACACTAAAGAAGATCTATGTATGACAGCTCGATGAGATGAAAGAAAATGAGTGAACTTAGATAAGAAATTTACAAGAAGATTGCCGAACCCCTTGCAGACGTCAGACACAGGCAGTACCGACTGCAAATGCCTGCCGTCTGCACGAGTCAAGCAACCAACCCAGCTGAGGCCGAGTGTAACTCGTTCAAACCTGCAGTTAAAGCTTGAAAACAGCCACATACTGATCATCAGTGCCGCTACCCGGGCGGACAACCTGATCAGTACGCAGGCTAGTGAGCATCTCAGGTGGTGTATGTATGTGGACTGATGTTTCCCAGGCATCAGTCCCCAGGCACACACAAACCCTTGGACAAGAGTGGTAGGTGATAGGACCATGCGCCAGCGACCACCTACAACTCAAGTGGAATACTCATAGGGTCGACAGTAACCTGGTGCGGACGTCAGAAGGTAGGGGGTATGGACCAACACATAACCTTGGTGCTGACTGCAGGTGCCTGGGATAAGAGTATTCAAGTATCACGTCGCAGTTGCAGACGCCAGGGGTGAGTGCCTAAGGCCAGCAAACCCCTGCAGTAGCACGTAATGTTACCGTTGCAGACGTCAGAAATAGGATCATGTAACCTCAATTCCTGCTGCGAGAGCATGATACATTGTCATTGCTGACGTCAGCAATAGGGCCCTGAAGCCAGCTATCGGTATACAGCAACACGTGATGGTGCCGTTGCTGACGTCAAAAAGGTGGAACCGAGGGTCTGATACCTTAGACCAATGACATGAGATGCAGTTGTTGCAGACGTCAGATGTGGCACCCGTAAGACCTGCACATCTTCGAATAGTGACACGGTGCGTCACCATTGCTGACGTCACAGATGGGGTGCAGAGAACCAGCCGGACCTGTTACAACAACATTGGCTTCACCTGTTGCAGACGTCAGAAGTCATTACTGCTGGAGTGTTAACTTGAACAACAACACGTAGTGCCGGTTGCTGACGTCAGGAGTAGGACCCGGAGAGCTACCCACCCCTTAAAGCAACAGCAAGTGAAGCGGCTGTTGCAGACGTTAGTGGTTGCATCCGTGAGGCTGAACCACACAACAACAACAACCCGTAACGTTGTCGTTGCTGACGTCAAAGAACATGACCCGTAAAGTCTATGGTCTAGATGCAACAACCGGAAAGTAGAAGAAACAGGCCTTACAGTAAGTAGAAATGAAGAGGAGAGAAACTTATGTAAGGGTGTCATACTGTAGCGGTGGCAGCCGAAAAAAACAGAAAAATTTTTTTTTTTTTTTTTTTTTTTTTTTTTTTTTTTTTTTTTTTTTTTTTTTTTTTACCACCACTCAGATGACTTAGAAAGGGAAAAAAAACAGGAGGGAAAATAACCAAAGACAGGGAATACCAGAGTTGGACATACGCGTGTTAAATGTGTAGGCAGTTGGTGTAAATTTTGGGGCCGGAAAAGTGAGCAATTCCGACAGTTTCCGCCGACGTATAAAAAGACTGTACACAACTAACAAATCGCAGCCACGTATGACGTCCAGAATCATACGTGGAGGGTGTACTGTATCATGGGGTCACGGACCACCAACAGTCAGGAGAGGCCGTAAACCCCTACAGCTGTGATACCAGTACCCGCGTATGGGTATACTGTAGTTACAGTATGGGAATGGGCACAGGCGTACTGTAATGGCACCCACCCGGAGGGCTACAGTATACCACCCAGGATTAAAGGAAGGGGGGGGAAATGAGGGAAAAGGAACAGATAAGGGAATTTACAACACAGATTTAAGTATGCAGAATGTACAGAATTAATCAGAGGAGAAATACAGAATACTCGATATATAACTCAACTCTGGGACAAATAACACGACTCTGGGGATAAATAACTCGACTCAGAGGGGATTTATTACTCACAGGGGATAATACACACGCATGAGATAATTATTTACACATATAGATCATATTTAGATCACTCGTAAGGGCAAATCCCGTCTTACAGTAATTAAATTTGATGTTCAGGAATAAATTCCCGACCTACAGTAATAACTCTCGGTGGCACGGGAAAAAATTTCCGACTACAGTAATAACACGCGACGTGAGGTGGGGTGTATCCGACTTACAGTAGCGGTAATCCGAAATAAGGGACATTCCCGACCCATTAGGCAGTAAACCCGAATTTGGGGGGGGGTCTCCGACTTATTGGATGGCTAGTGCCCAATTTTAAGGGGGGCTTGTCCGACTTAAAATGGGAGTTGACCCGACCTGGGGGTAGTTCCGACCCAAGGGTGAAGATTTACACTTAAGGGGGAGTGCCAGACTTAAGGTCGATTTTCCAGCCTCGCCATGTCACATTTTACGCCATGTCACGTGTATGACATGTGGGTTTTGGGAGAGCTGGGGAGGTTTGGGTATCTCATCAGGTAGTACCGTGTTTTAGACGTCACATTGATGGTGAACCATATCAGATTGATCCTATTACAGTGAGTAATAGGCTGTGACTCCTGATGGATACTGGCATTTTCCCCAGGCTTCCCAAGTTGGCGTTGGGGCCTAACCTGGCAATTGGTGGCTATAGAGAGGTCTATAGTTGGTTCTCTGGAGTTGTCCTTGGGGTCGTGCTGTAGGGTAATGGACAACGCTGCCAGGCTAGGTGCGACAATCCCCGAGTCCTACTCAGTAAGAGTGGGGACAGGGTCACCCGTGAAATGACCTAAGTTATGGGACCCGATTATGAACCAGACAGCCCCTTTTAGCCCGAACCTGAGAGGTGGAGGCCCTACTTATCTGTGGACTTGGGAAACCGACTTAGGAAGGATTTCCCAACAAATAACCCACAAATAACAATAAACCCCTGAGAACACTCACCTAGTCCTGTTTCTCAAGCGATTACGACGCAACGGGCGGCAAGTCCCTGGATGCTCTCGGTCTTCTGGCACTGGGAGCGGGGGATGCGATCCTCAAACGTCCTAGGCGGCGAGTGGCGGCGAGCGGCGGCGAGCAGGAGGGAGCGGGAGCGAGCGGGAGGCGAAACTCCAACGTTTAATTCACGAACCGGGGGCGGTCGGACACCTGGCACTGATGGGCAGCGGGGTACTGTAGGCGGTGAGCGGCGGACGCAGTACGTAACGCAAAATTATGCAAATTTATTTAGAAGAATAGGCGGCGGACGCAGTCGAGTATATAAAAATATGTAAATTAAGAAGGGCGGCGGACGCGAAGTGACAACCGGACGAAAGCTTGGTGAACCCAAGAATGAGCGAAAAACTAAAGAAACATGTCCTTTTAAGGACATGTTTGGCTACAGCTGCAGCTTGGGCGGAGTTTCTCGGCGCTCAAGCTAACTTCTGCAGCTAGACGCGATGCAGAAGATGCCTATGAGCACATAGACATTTTTTCATTCACATGCGTTTAGCACTGAGGCCGGCTGCAGTGCCTATGCTAAGCATATGAACGTCTTTAGCTAAAACTTCTTAGCTAGTCGTTTTGCGTAACAAAAACGACGCTAATTTTTGATGATAAGAGGTGCGTGAGCGCACCAAAAATAGCCATGTGCTCGTGGAGCACGACTGGCGGAAGTTTTTAGCTAAAGGGCCTACTGTAGCCCGCGTTTGTAAAGAAATAAAAATACAACAAAACGAAACATAGAAATGCATGAAAAATATAAAAACGAACGTAAAATGCATGTGTAAAAATGAAATAAACAGAAGCATGATCGAGTAATAAACAAAACATGAAAAATAACAAAATGTCGGCATGATCGGAATCACGTGACGTTGGAGAATTGAGCGGCACGTGACACCAGTATGCTCTCAAATTTCCAGCCCTACATGATATTTTGTTCAGAAAATCGCAAAAATGTGAAATACTACTTGCTTTCCACTTTCATTATTTGGAAGCATTTCAAGAAAAACAGATAATTTCTTTTTTATCCTACTCTG